>CM042019.1:123219425-123339302 GCA_023525975.1 Smallanthus sonchifolius
AAAAAAACTAATAAAAAAATCATAACTCAAAATATAATCAAAAACAAAAAAAGCGGTTCGGAGACCTTGTTCCCCACGTCGTCCTCGTTCAAAAAAAAATTAGTGGGTTTAGTTTAGCTTTTAGGTTAGGTTTTTGGAGGTTGGGTGGGGGGTTTAGGTTTTTGGGGGTGGGTTAGGTTTTGGGGTGTACTACACATATGCAATACCTTTAATGAGAAGTTTTTTGGTTTTCTCATGAAAATGAGTTTTCTCATGAACTCAACCCTATATGTGTGTGTGTGTACACACACACACACATAGGGTTGAGTTCATGAGAAAACTCATTTTTATGAGGAAACTAAAAAACTCCTCATTAAATGTACTACATATATGTAGTACCACCAAAAACCTACCCCCACCCCACCCCACCCTCCCCCCAAAAACCTAAACCCCCCACCCACCACCCCTCCCCCCCTCCAAAAACCTAACTTAAAAGTTAACCTAAACCCAAAAAACTAAACCATAAAGCTAAACCGACTATTTTTTCGAGGTCTTTTTTTTTTTTGAACGAGGACGACGTGGGAAACATGGTCTCCGAACCCCTTTTTTAGTTTTTGATTTATATTTTGAGTTATGATTTTTTTTATTTTTTTTTTACCTTTGATAAGTAGTTTTTTGGTTTTCTCATGAACAATATATATATATATATATATATATATATATATATATTAAGCCCCAAATATAGGGAGAGAGAGAGAGAGGACAACCCCAAATCTAGGAAGAAAACCCCATAAACAAACACCACCATCGGTGTACCGCCACCTGCGTTGCCGTCTGTCATAGCCTCCACCACCGGAAATGCGGTTCTTACCGGGCCCACAGCCGTAACCTGTCGTCGGCGTCCCCTTTCCTCCTCTGTCTCCCTTGCTCCTTCCGTCCAGGCTCGGCCCAAAGGGAGGGGCAGGGTGGGCCACGGCTCCAGGCCCAGTCTTTCGAGAGGCCCGAAGTTTTTAAAAATTGTGCATATGTTTTAAATAATATATTTAGTTTATACATTCATTTTTGTGTACATCAAAGTTTCCTTAGTGCAATTGGAAAAACCATTGCAAGAAAATGTAAATGTCACAGGTTCAAGTTTTGACAACAACAATATTTATTTTTCATGTGTCCTATTTCTTCTTTTCTCTTCTCCTCTTTTTTTTTCTCTCTTTAAAAGGTTGTCCCACAAAAACCCATAATTGTTTAAACTATTAAACCAAAAAAAAGACACAAAAATGTGTATATTTAAACCCATTACATATAAAAAATTATTGAGGCCCGCTTTTTTATTACTTGTCCCGGGCCCAAAACGTTTCGAGGATTCTCGGGGCCGGCCCTGCTGCCGTCATCAGTTCGATAATGACAGGAGGTATGGCGGTGGTCACGAGGGTCGCTCAAACGCCGCTGCCGCTGTTTGTCGGAGCTCCGCCGGGGCAGGGTAGAATATATAATGTATTTTGATCATTTTAGAAAAAGAAAAATTAATTGCAAACCTACAGGTTGAGTCAGGTGAGATAGGTTCCACTTCGAACCGGTTTTACTATACGAACCGGTTCCGGTTTTGGTTCTGTTCCATTTTCAGGTCTTTCCCCTCTCCCAATCATTCACACTCTTCAAACTTGAAGTTTTCTTCATTCGTATTCATCTCATTCTCAACCACTCAATTCAACCTACATTTACACATACTCTGATCATCTATTATATTCTAAGGTCTTCAATGCATTAATCTTGTCGATTCGCAAAATTAGGGTTCTATGCAATCTTCCATCATACGAATCTTCAATCGAATTGGCTAGATTCTTCCGTTTGTCCCGGTACCAAGTGTGTTTAATTCAAACATGTTGGGTAAAGAGTTCTGTGACAAGGTAAATGGTTACTTGGCATCCACGGGTGGGAAACCACTAGAAATTGGTGTTATACAAAGCAATCCGGATCAGTCAAAGCATTTGGAAACAGCAAGAATGCGTCTTTTTGACGTGTGGATTGATTTCGTGAACTTGAGATCAGAAGATTATGCTGAAAAAAGCAGAATTCCAACCATGGAGTTTGGTTCTGCGGAACAGGATGCGTATAGAAGGGATTTGACCATTAGTAGCTTGTTTTACAATATTAATACATGCTTGGTTGAAGATTTCACAGGTAGAGGACTTGATGATCTGAAATCTGGAAAGATTGTGACTCCTTTACCTCCAAAAGAAACATTTTTTGATGACCCTTTGAGAGTTCTTAGAGCAGTTCGTTTTAGCACCATGTTTGACTTTGAAATGGTCAAAGAGCTTAAAGTTGCAGCAGCTGACAATGATGTGAAATCAGCCTTTGCTGATAAAATCAGCAGAGAGAATTGGTCATGAGATTGATCTTATAGGGGCAGGGAAATTAAGTTTATGCTTTTGACAGATACCTTGGAAAAGAAAAAGAAAGCATAGAGTTAACCTAATTTGGTGGTGGCGGCGGCGGTGGTGAGAAGAGAAGGGTAGAATATATAATGTATTTTAATCATTTGAGTTCTTGATGGTATTTTGATCATTTTAGAAAAAGGTTTACAGTTAAATCAAACGGAGTTAGTCATTTAGACTTAAACAGAAGCAAAAATGAAACGTCGGGGTTAAAAGAGACAAATTTAAATATAAGGGACTCAAATACTTAGAATGGTCAAACGTCAGGGACTGAAACAGTAATTACTCTAAAAATAATAAATACTATTTTAATTGAGAATGGAAATATGAACCGATTGGTTATTGTTGTTTGTCTTTTATTATTGTTGTAATTGTTTTTCGTTTAATTTATTATAATACTAAATTAAACGAAAATCTGATCCCATGTAAATGTGAAAATATTTAAGAGTAATAATAAAATATAGAGTAAATTTCGTTTTGCGACCCTGTGGTTTGGTCAAATAATGCTCAGGGAAGTTATGGTCTCTACATTGTCTTTTGTGAACAAATTACCACTTTTGTGATCTTTTGGTTAATATCTTATAACAATGTAGTGTTTGGCTTCTATATATGCAGTTTGTATGGTTCTTGTATTGACAGTTTGTATGGCCCTGGTGGTTGAATTTCGAATGCACTTTTTGCAGTGGCCATATTCTTGGTTGTTTGTTGCAGTTTTTGTAGTTTTATTGCACTTATTGAAGTTGTATTACATTTTGTCATTTTATAACATTTGCAGTGGTCATATTGGTTGTTTGTTGCAGTTTTATTGCACTTATTAATTACCATTTCAATACAAATGACAGCAATAAGCAAATGCCATTTAATTTTATGAATCAACATTTTTAACCAAAAACAAATTACATTTTCATTAAGTTACCAAAATATTAAACTACATCATAGAAAAATTAATGACCTTTACAAGGTTTTAGGTCATTTTCAATACAAAATACATGATGAACAACATTCAGCTACCAACTAAAACAATTTTCAATTTTTTATTTTGACTGGCATTTAGTTTCGAAACTTCTTCCTTCTTGTTCATGTTCCGGGTGTAATTTGAACAGCTCTAGGACACAATGGAGGATCAGCCTAAGCTACAAATCTGTAACTTGATCCCTATTCACAAATTAGGTTACCAAAAAAAGAGAGATTGAGATGGAATGCCATTATAGACAAAAAAGGAGCTCAACAGTAGTAACAAGGCTACGATTGCAATTACCTTGGAAGTGCAGCAGTAGAAACGACGACCAGGGTTTGAGGATGTCCAAGAGGTTCGTACATAGGTTGGAGAACCACACGAACACATCACACTGTTACTTGGGTTCATTGTCGCAGAGAGGATTACGGGTGCAACAAGATCGACGATGGTGGTAGATGAAAAAGTAGGTTAGGTTATTTAAAGGGTTTTTTGGTTGAGAAGATGAAAGAGAAAAAAAGAATGACTAAAATGCCCCTCACGTGTGGGGCACATGTGTGCAAATTAACGGGAACATTGGATGGAGTTAGAGTGGGGTACTTGATTGGGAAAATTGGCAGACCACAGGGACGCAAAAAGTCCAATTAAAACATTTGGATTCAAAGCGATTATTTGACCAAACCATAGGGACGCAAAACGAAATTTACTCTAAAATCTATACTATATAATAAATAAAGGTTTTAGGAGGACACTTGTCATTCGCACATTTATTCTCAACATTATTTTCCCGTCTCTCTCTCCTATTAATTACACAATTTTTTTTATTTTTTTACATAATTTTTGTTTCCCGTCTCTCTCTCCTATTAAATAATAATGATTTCTATAATTACTTTTATAAAACGTTTTTTATTTTAAAAAAATAGGTTTTTTTATAAAACATTGTTTTTAATTTGAACACTTATTCATTCTTTTTATAAAACATTCTTAAAAAATAATTATATAACGTTTTTATAATTATAAATCTTCATAAGAACTGATGTTTCATAAGAAGTTGTATTTATTCAATCCATGTAATACATGGGTTGTAACCTAGTATATAATATATTAATGCTAAATTAAACGAAAATCAGATCCTCATGTAAATCTAAAACAATTTTAAGATTAATAATAAAATACTTTAATATGATGCACAATATACGTCATTTAGATAGACATATTAATCTTTTGAAGACAAATTTTTAACGATTTGAGTACCCGTGGTATATAATCTGTAACACTCTGAGCCCCTGGGCCTAACTTCGTTAGATTATTTCCGTTAAGTTTAGTTTTGACTGGGGTAAAAAGACTGGTACTTCACCCGAAACCACTAACCTCACCCGAAACCACTAAGTTCACCCGAAACTACTAAATCGGCTTAACATACGCCAATTATCAATCCAAAAATCAAACCTAATTATCACCAATCGAAATTACATACGCCAAAAAAAATCAAAAAATTACATACGGCAAAAAACAATCAAAAGTACTAAATCGGCTTCAAAAAAACTAACCGAAACAACTAATTTGACCCAAAACTAACTGTCTTCCCCTCCATATTCAACCTGAATGTTGAAGTCCCAGCTGAAAAGGAACTTCAAGACTACCCTTACTCGCACCCGAAGGTGAGTACGGGTCACATGCACCCGCATTCCGGCTTCAAAAAAATGACGATCATTAGGTCGATCGGAAAGAAAAACAAAAAAATTATAGAATCGAAGAAATGTCCGGAGAATGTACCTGTGACAGCCTGATTGTCTAGCACGGCGTCAACTCTAAGAGGCATCGCAGAGCAGAGGGGAGAACAACGATGGGAGAGATCGGACGCCTAGTTTCGATAATATAGGCCCAGGGTCTCAGAGTGAGAATTAGGGTTTGTAGTTTCGGGTGGGCCTAGTAGTTTCGGGTGGGCTTACCGGTCTTTTTACCCCAGTCGAAACTAAACTTAACGGAAATAATCTAACGAAGTTAGGCCCAGGGGCTCAGAGTGTTACAGATTGTATACCACGGGTACTCAAAGCGTTAAAAATTCATGTTAGGGACGCATTGTGTTAAATCGTGTAAACCACAGGGACGCAAACGATAATTTACTCCTATTTCTATTTCTATCTTATCTTATCTTACTAACCTAATTAATAAAAAATAAAAATCTATTGTGCGATATGTCATTTTTCTAGACAAATGACCCTTCTCTTTTTCCGCCCATTTTTCTAAAAAGAATTCCACTGTCTTTCACAGGCGGATCCTATTTTGGATCCGGGTCTACCCATATGGATCCATCAGTTCTAGACAATCGATGCTTTCTTTCTACCCATTCCTCTTCTCTCTGATTATACTCCCCCAAAACCCTATTTACGTTATAGCAGATCTACAACAAATCCAGAAGCTAAATTCGTCTTTCACCGGAGTTTCATCAACCTCTAATTCGCCAGAAGATAAATTCGTCATTAGGCAGATCTACCCACTCTTCTTCTTCTTCTCTCTGATTATACACCAACCTCTAATTCGTCGGATTTTGTAATGGCTGACGGTGCCACCACCGTAACATTCCTCCTCCACGGCTGGCACGAACCCCTAATTCGCCGGAGTTTCTAATGGGCGACGGTGCCACCACATCTAGCACCAACAACTCAGTTGGCTGAGTTTCAAACCCTAGGTCAAATCAATCGTAGCCTTCATGAATTGTGGGAAGCTTTGTTTCATCAGGTATCACCTTAATTTCTTCCGGTTTTTGTTTTTAGGTTTTGTTTATAGGTTTTGCAATTGACCTCATGTTTTGTATTTTTTTGATTAATTACAGATCATTGTTTCATCAGCTTTTGTAATTTTTGCAAATCAAGCCGTCACCTTGATGAATTGATCAGTCTTTGTTTCATCACGTATGTCCTCACTTTCATCCGGTTTTGGTTTTGTTAACAATGTCATCATTATGTTGTATTAATTAATCCCGTTGGATTACTCTCTCGCTTTCATCCGGTAAATAATAGTTGTTTTTGTTTTTTGTTTCATCATTAGTACTTGATTATGATTTTTAGTTCTTCGCATTTTGCATATTGGAGAGAGTCATCCAACTGGATTAACTAATAATCTCGTACACATGTTTTACATATTGTTTGAGGAAATTTCAATTCTGTTTTTTTTTTCAGGCTTCTATGATGGAAAAAAATGATTATGTGGGGAGAATCTTGACCGGCATGCTGAATAGAATCAGTTGATGATATACAATCAGTCAATGGGGACAATTCTATTTCTTAACACCTTGACTGGCATGCTGTACAAGTTTCTAATGCTGTAGTTTGGTTCTACACATATATAGTGTACTGCAGCAGCATGTCAAATTCTTATGTGGTAAGAAAATAAGATGAATATAAATTTATAATTTATGATTTTATGGTTAATGGTTTTTTTAACATTAAATCTCAGTCATTTGTTCATGTTACTGCGTTAAGCCTTCTTTTAAAATGCTGAAAGTTTTTAAATCTCAGCCTTTTTTTTTACAATTTATTGACAGACAAGTTTTGTTTCTTTAGATTCATGACCCATCATAACATGTCACTTACTCACATATAAAGTTTTTAAATTGATGTATTTTTGTTTGGAAGATCTAATTGTTTTTATTTTATTTTCATTTGAAAGGCATGACACAGTTTGTTGGCAACTTTGCTGAGCCCGCTGACCTTGAATGAGCTCCACCTATTCAAAAGAGCGAAACTCCTGTAAGTTAAACATAAGTAATGACTTCTTGCCCACATTTCACAATGTATTGGGTATAATGAAACAGAAAGAAAAAAAAAAAAACAAATCTATGTAAATTCACAAAACTAGACAACGAGGCCCTTCACTTTTCTTGACAATGAAAAAAACTGCATCAATTTAGCAGCAGTTTAATTGAATTCACCATATGAACTTGCAGATTGCGCAACTACAAATGCAGTTGCAGCAAGAGAAATCAGTGTGGATGTTGCTTGACAGAGCTTTGGGCATAACTTCTAGCACTTTATCTCCTGTTCATAGGCATTCCACATTAAGGTATCGCTTACTCCGGCATGCGTGATCTCCTTTTATTCAATTTAGCAACAAGTATGATGGCTATGCGTGGTGACAGCACTTTGAGGTGAACAAGCTGGTGAAATGAAGTTGTATAATCTTATCGTTTGTTCTTATATCTATTTTGATAGATCATTAAATCAATTTCTTAGTGTGACTGGTATGCTATATTCCTTTTAGCTGTTTTATATTTTCTATTTTCTATGTGTGTGTGTTGGTAAGGGGGATGGGTATTTGATAAGGGGTAAAACATCAATACATAATATTCTCATAACTACTTATAAAACTTTACAAATAGAAATATTTTACATATACTTAATCCTTGGAAGGTGTTAAGTTTTGTTTTTTTGCGTGGATTGGTTTGGAAACAATGTGAGGTTTTTTTGGTTAACAAAACTTAATGAGATTTAATCATTTAAAAATAAGTTCAGGGGCTTATGTTCTACTCCAACCATTTCTTTTTTAGTTAAATTTTCATCTGGCCCGTTATGAATAAACCACAACTCCTCAAATCAACCAAAATGTCATAATCTCAAACATGATTGTATTTTGAAACTATTGGTTCATGTGGTTATATCCACATTGGTCATGTATCGGAAGTGGGGTTCCAACATTACTGATGATGTTTAGTTAGTATAATTTGCTGATTCTGCTCCCTACAAATGACCAAATTGTTCATAGAACACGAGGTTAATACACAATGCCATAGTATAACATGATTCTGGTTCTGTTTTTTTAGTTCTGTGATAAAAGAAAAGAACATAAACATGGAAGTTGAATATTTTAAATATTATAATGCAAAAAAAAAAAACATCCATACGCAAAGAGATACAGAAGATCTGAACTTTCATCTAGCGGTTTGGTAAGGGCGTCCGGAAGAAAACTCTCTTTTAAATCTTTAATGCATCCAACAATCAAATGTTGTCTAAAACACTAAATTGCATAAATGTTCGTGTAATGGTGTTCATGATTACAACTTTATGTATTATTGTCACATGGTTGCAAACCTTACTTATTATTAAGTGTCGTTTATTTATTTAACGTTATATGTAATTTCATTTATAACATTTATTCACAAAGTTATTAGTTATATATTTTATAATGTTTAACCCATGTATTACTACACAGGTACGTAACCTAACCTTACAGGCTGCAGCAGCATCAGTAGATTGAGCCAAATCTTCATTCTGGAATAAATCTCCTAGAACAAGAGTTGTCAACAATCTCGCCTGTTGAGCTTGAGTTTGTGGATCCAATAAATATTGGGATAGCGGTATAATAGCCGATTTGGTAGCTTTAGTTTCTCTAATTCTCACATTGTGTAATAAAACTTCAAGAAGTCTTGCAGCGGTTCCCTCACATAAATGACATATGAGACTTTGGAAGAATATGTAAATTACTGATATGCAAGCACGTTACGAAATGTTTATGAATGCTTTAAATGTTCAAGCTGTAAAAGTTTTTTATTAACATCTGTTTTCGTGAATCAACCCGTGGAGTAAACGTTTCACCTTCGAATTATCAAAAAACGCGTAAACGGCCGAATTGATTACACCTCGAGTTTCCCTTCGAGCGTGCGACCTAAACCCAATGACATTCAATACCCAATTTCAAATTTACTGGCCGCGTAATTCAAATGTAAACCCGTTTTGTTCATCCGTAATCCTCCCAACTGTTCGTGCATTAAATGGTGAAATTGGTTATAAATACCAGTTGTTTCACCTCAACGACATCACACTTTAACTCCTCATACTCTCAATTAATTCGATTCGCACCTGTATTGCTCGTTTGATTCCAGTGGTAGCCGACCCAGAACTCAGATCCATTCTCCCTCAATTCGACTTCATTCCAGGTAATTCCAATGGCCATTCTCGTCATTTTCGATCCTTAATCAAAAGCCCTCTGTCAATTTGCAAAGACAGAAGGTTAATCAATTCGTATTTTGGATTTTGGTTTCTAGGGTTCATAAGGAAATTGGGGGTGATTCAAGAATGTGTTCATCAAATTGATTTTCTGTGTTTAAACCTAAGAGACCCGTAGTCGGGTGGTTACTCCGTGTGTGTGTGACTCGAGTGGCCCGGGTTCGAATCCGGCCAGCCGAGTTTTGCTACTTTTATTTTTTTAATCCTTTTTATTCAGTTTTTAACACTTCTAATAATTTTTATAAAATATGTTATATCTTTACAAACTCGAAACTGATTTTTATTTACACCTTTATATTCTGGAATTATTTTAATTAATTAAACTTATTTAAAACTTATAAAGATTTAATCTTTAATATTAGTTTTAAATACATAAAATCTATGAAAATACTTTAAAACTTTATAAAACTTATACATACGATAGAAACTATTTTATAAAATCAAAAATGTAATTTGTTATTATTTCTGAAATAAATAAATGTAGTTTGTTTATTTTAAAACTCTAAATTCATTTATAAACTTTTGATTTAAAAAGGAAACTTATATAACTTTTATAAACTCAGGAAAGTTTATAAAACCAATATATTAATTTGAAAAACAGAAACATATAGACTTATACATTTTTATAAAATTTATATTTAATTAACTTGAAGCTTATTTATTTATTAAAACAGAAAATAAATATACATTTATAAACTTATAACCTTTATAAAAACAGAAACTTTAAACTTAATAAATTATAAACTTGTACATTTTATAAAATCCATATTTTATATAAAACAGAAAACTTGTTTACTTATTTATTTAAAAACAGAATAGTTCTAAATTTATAAACTCTATAAAACTTAAACAGAAACTTTAATATTAAAAACATTTATAAACTTATGATTTAAAAACATAAACTTTGTTTAAATACTTATAATTTAAAAGAAACTTTATTTAACACTTTATAAACATATGGTTGCTTTTAAACTTTAAAAACGTTTATAAACTTATAAGTAAAATATAAACTTTATAAGAAATTCTATTTAATATTTTATAAACTTAGGAGTGCTTGTTATTATTTAAACTTATTTAATTACAGGTTGATTTGTAAATAAATACTTAATTCTCAATACTTTAATAAATCTTTTATATTGATTATTTTAATTAGATAAAGTATTTATTTGTATCCTCAAAATAAGGATTTAAAAATTGATTATTCTTTAAATAAATCCTTAATAATTATTTATCCTTTAAATAATTATTATAAATATTTAATAATTATTTAGTCTTACACTTAATTTATTCCTACAAGCTACTTATAAAATACTTAGAAAACTACTTTAAATTATTATTACCTAACTTGTGTAATTAATAATTATAAAGCCTTTTAAATAATTATTTTAATTAATAATTATTGTAGACTATAAACTTATCAAACTTTAATATCCAAGTCTTGTGTATCTATTCAAAACCTTATTTAGAATTTGATGTAACCTTTATATACACAATCATTTTCGTCTCCCTTTTGGAACCCTAGTCAAATCTTAAAATCCTAGATACTTGTTATAGACCTATAGGAGCAAACTTGAAACTTTAAGACTTGTGATCTTTGGCTTGTTGTGAGGATATTCTCCCTCAAATTCTTGCTACACTAAATCTTGTTGGACACTCTTCCATCATTCCAAGTGAGTATACTTAGCCCCTTTTTGTTTTGTTTTTGTTTATAAACTTGGGGTGGAACATGTATCAAACTTTCATACTTATACAATTCTTGCACAACTATGTCTATATGCTTATTCTTGTGTCATGCGCCTTTGAGACTTGCATGCTTAAATTAAACTTAAAACTAGCATATTCCTTAACTTTGATCGAGCCTATAGTAACAATACTAGATCTATTGTATTTGACCAATCCTAGATCTATTGTATTTGACCAATTCACCTAGTTTGATTGACCCTTCAGGGGGAGCCCATGGTGATTGTTACTGGACTTAAACTTTTCAGGGTAATCTGCGGGTTATGCCTAAACTTGGTTGGAGAGTTGATATGCACATTGTTTAACTTGTTTGTTCTCACACCTATACCATAGAATGCATGTACATAGTGAATTGTAAAACTTTCAAAGACTTTGTTAAACTGTGTCAAAACCTTCGTATCTCACCAACTATTTTTAGTTGACAGTTTACTTAACATGTTTCAGGTACACAAGCATGAGACTTTATTGTGATCACATAAAATGCTATGGACCTAGAATACTTGTCAAATTAAACCTTGTATTCTTGTTATGTTTTGTTTCTTGTTCTTGCTCTTGTATTGAGACCTTGAAAGTTATTAATAAAATTATTTAAACTTTAATAGTCAACCTTGTGCTTTTGAACAACCGCGTCCGCCCCGACGTATAATCCGCCGTCGGTTGGGGTGTGACAGATTGATATCAGAGCCTTGGTTATAGGGAATTAGGTTATTAGATACATGACCTAGACTATAACTTAGGAGTCCCAAAACATGAGTTATCGCATGTCCTTTACTAGGAATCTCCTCTATATTCTATTCTTTAATCTTAAACCCTAAACGTGCATGCTTACACTTGGAACCTTATACTTCTATCTATTTACGTATGGCAACAATCTTCAGCATCGAGGTCATATTCTTAGGCTTCAAGTCTAGTCCAAAAACTAACTCTCGTCAAAAGTTTTTGAATTCTAAACAATGTATGAGAACTTGTGTAGACCGGAAGGGTGGATGCATGTATTCTGAGAAATTCTGTCAAGGAAAGCATTTCGTACAAATCCAGATCAACCGTTTGACCTGTATGCTTTCCTGGGAATTCTTGGAATGAGTGTCAACTTATAGGAACGCATGACTTCTCTAACGTTAGTGAGCTTAAATTACTCTTGATATGTCAAAGTGTCTATTTAGTGATGTGCACTAAATGGGTGCCATCTAAATGCTTTATACTTCATGATTTCAAACCCTCAACTATGATCCTTACTCTAAGATCCTTATGTTCATTCTCTTCGTTGGTTGTTTCATTATAACATGCCTACTCGTCATAGCTGAAGCTGAACTTTATGATTCTTATGATACAATACTTAATACTATGTATACTACACTACATGAAAACTCTTGTGTTTATAGACATTCCTATCTTCATAGCTAATTTCATAAAGTATTATCCTAAGTTCTACTACACACCTATACATCCCTAATTCTTCATACATCTTTAACCTTACACACATGACATCACCATTCCTTGTAAACAAAACTTAAATCCATTGGGTCCAATGCACATTAATAAGAAACTAAGAAACCTGCTCCAAGATGAAGAAATCTACTAGAAAGAATAAACCTCACCTCAGGCCTAGTCCACAATGAACCTCATCATGACAATAAGCCCAAAACAATAGTGTTACTAGTACACGATGGCTGAAAGAGTGTGTAGACCCATGAGAGATTCGGGCTAGGGAAAAATAGGGTACTTATGTCACAACCCGACCAGGGGGCTAGGCGTGACGATCGAATACCAAAACAAAACACAACAGAAATAACGTGACATCTATTTTATAAATGTCATGGGTCCAACTAAGTCAAAATATACATTTACAAAACTACATATCATCTATATACTAACTAAAAATAAAACAAAATAATGGATTCTATCTTCTCATCAAAGCTTTCTCGGGTGGAATCTATGGCTCGACATAAGTCTTCAGTGGCGAAGCTTGGGTAAAAACCCAGGGGGGGTCGAGGCGGAATCCTATAATTTTTCTTTCCTATAGGGGGGCCGGAACTTAATACCTATAAAATTTTCGGCCAAATACGTATAAATTAACACTACGGAGCGAAAAATCAGGAGGGGTCGGGGCCCCCCCCGGCTATAACTAAGCTTCGCCCCTGTAAGTCTTCTAAAGGAATCATCTATCTTCAAGCAAGCTCGCGTCTAAGTTGCTAGGTTCAAACTCGAGGAGGGTACCTGAATACATGCTTAAAAATATTGTGTCAACTAAAAAGTTGGTGAGTTCACGAGTTTAGTTAATAGAGCATTTATATTGAGAATCCAAATATGTATGGTGTAAAATTAAACAAGTTCACAATCAACCATGTGCCCATAACCCGTGGACATCTAGAAATAATAATAATATATCCCTAACCCATACCCCTTATTGTTATGGATCTAATTACTCATGCCTGCCAACACAAGTTTAAAACAGTTAAACGAATATATGTCACAAGATATATAGAATCATTATATGATTATCATTCCATGGGAGGTTGTCCCGGTTACGTCGGGCCCATGGTGTGCGGGGGTTTCACTAGATAGTACTACCCATATATTCGCTGGTTCCAAAGGAGTTAATGATTGTGTGCTAAAGTTTGGGATTCGTTAGGGCAGCTAAAATGGCCTTATTTAATTATTACACCAAGTATGTAAACAGATTAGAAGCATGTAATCACCCCAAAAGTTTAAGTAAAAGAGGGGGAAAAGCACATGAACTCACCTGGTAATCTTATATATGCCAAATCAATATGCTAAAGTTGCGAGCTTGCTATCGTGTGTGTAGTTGTCAAAACAAATCCTAATTATAATTGTGACATTAGTATATTGTACTAGAGTAATGTCATTAACCGTGTGGTTGAGCTCGACCGATTCTTTAGAGTGTTGGGTCGTTTGGTAAAATCTCGGGTTATAAACCTCCATTGGTTATTCTAATAGTTGTACTATAAATGTGTTGGTTTGACTTAGTATTTGTGTATAATGGTAATGTTTGTATATACGCTCTAATGAAAGTAGTAAAATAATGTTTTGACCCGAATAAAAGTAATACTAAGAATTACGATATTGGTTCAATTCAAATAAATTGACACTAGGCATTATTTACTTACGTGATATATTTATATATATTCATGTAATATATGTATAAATAACTAAATATATGTACAATTAGTTATATTTGTTTCATAAATAATAATCAAAGTCTATGGTTATGCATATATATATATATAAGCTCAAGGTATACTTGTATAATATAAATCATAATTATAGTGTTTGTCTAATACTACATAATTATAGTGTTTGTTTTACAATGGTGATGATGTCTAAGTTTGTACTTACATGAAACCCTATAAAGATATATTTGTATCAAAAGGAAATATTTAGGGTTTATAAAATGTTTGTATATATATAATATATGTATAAAGTATCATGTCAAATATCGTTTTTCTTAACTAATGTTAAGTAAAATAAACTATGGTTAAGTCAATATATGTATACAAGCAAAATAAGATTGTATATGTTTAAATACGTGTTGGGAAGTATAAGAATAACAATTTTACTATGTATTAAAAGTATCAGGAGCAGATGAACCAGGGTTTGAAAAGGGGAACACCGAAGACGTTATAAAAGCCACAAGAACACTTGCACTTGATGCATTAAAACTTGTAAGTCACTGTATTACTATTCCCCTCCGTGGAATTTAAATAAGTTAATAATGTTGTATAATAATAATAGTAATCAATAAAAGTAATGATATTACTCGTGATATATAGTTCGTGTAATAAAATAGTAGAATTAATATTAATGAAAATATGTCTAACCTTAATAATATTAGTATAAAACATAATATAAGTTTTAGTAATTGAAAATAATAATAATGATAATAACACTAATAATGGTAAAGATATAAATTCATATAAAGTTAATAGTTAATATAATATTATGTTAAAAATAATATTAATAATAATAATATATCTTTAGTAACTATAGAAATAATAGTAATAACATGTAAAGTTTTTAGTAAAATATCGATTTTATATAATATTAATGTTATTCAATTCCGAGTGTAATAATAATATTGAAAACATTTGTAGCACTAGTAATATTTGTTCTAAATATAATATAAGTTTCAGTAATTGTAAATAATATTCATAATCATACTATTGATAACAAAGATTGTAACTTATGTATCATTAATGACTTAGCTTTAAATGAATATTTGTAGTACTTGTGACTAAATAAAATAACAACAGTAAAAATATGACTCTAATAATAATAATATATTTATATAAATATGAGATCATATGTTTTTAATTCATATATGTGGCAAGTATATGGAATCGTCTAAATTTATAAATATATATATTATAGTTTTTATGTAATAAATACTCGTTTTTAGTTTATAACTAATATTCGTGTTTATACAAGTGTATGTGTGTATATATATAAATTTTATATCTTTCTTTTCGTTCGGACGGAGACCCTGTTATTATAAATACGGTCACACAAACTTGGTTCGGTTTTACATCAAAATCCCGAGGGGTCGGGATCGAGTCGGTTTAGCTCAACTAACTATTACACACATTACATTATACAAATTACAAAATAAATACAAAATTTTGACAAG
The DNA here is from genome assembly GCA_023525975.1 of Smallanthus sonchifolius. Lineage (NCBI taxonomy): Eukaryota > Viridiplantae > Streptophyta > Magnoliopsida > Asterales > Asteraceae > Smallanthus > Smallanthus sonchifolius. Next base: position 123,235,185 of record CM042019.1, read on the forward strand.
CGTTTGTACCTATCCTCACGTACGCGAGCCCGCTCATCATTTCTGCCGTTGACCGCCTTGACCCGTGTTGACCAGGTTTGACTTTCGTTGACCGAAACCCGGGACTGTCGGGGACGACCCAAGCAGTACCACCTATCCGGGTGACATCCCGTCTTCACCATAACCTATCAAAATCTATAACAACACCGGGAATGAAACCCGGCCACTCTAATCACCCGAACGAGTTGGAAAGTTTTAAACAGAAAAGAAATAAACACGGGTAGGTATATACCCGGATGGAATCATGAAAACAGGGAACAAGGCTCACCGGAACGACGGGTTTGCCGGAAAAATGGGTTTGAAAACCCTAGCCGCCGTCACCGTCTTCATCAGATTCCACCAGCATCGCTGCCGCCTGACTCCTCCCGCCATCGCCGCCGCTGATTAGCGGAACCCTAGCCGAACCTCTCTCTCATGCCTCATTCTACACCACCAGTCCATCCTCTCGCCGGGGCATCACCACCGCCGCCGTCTGAAGACGTCGTAGCCGTCGCTGTGGCCGGCCGAAGGGGCCAATGGTTGGCCGGCTCTTTCTCCCTACCTCCATACGAGTCTCTCACTCCTCATTATACGTGGTTTAAACTTCTAAGTCTTGGGGTTTAGAGAAGATGGAAGAGTATGAGGTTTATGGAACTAAATGGAATTTGTGTGCAGGTTTGTTCTCGACTGTCCAAGGGAAAAAGAGATGGAGTTGGGGCCCACATCTTGGAATTGTAAAGATTTCATGCAGGATTCTTTATTTTGTGTGATTTACAAGTAAAATGAGATTTACAAGTAAAATGGTCAGGAAGATTTTTAGGGAAGTGAGAGATCTTTAACAGATTTGTATGAGATTTATAATCTTGTAGATTTTGAATTTCAAATAAAAATGTGTGTGTAGGTGTCATGGTGATCGAGAATTTGAAAGAAAGTGATTGGGGAAAAAGTAATAATTAATACGTACAAATAATAGTAGAGTAAAAACCGATATATATCGGACTGTTTATTGATATACCGTATGTCCGCTCGTGTCTCTGACATGTTAATTAATTCTAATTATAATTTTTATAACAATAAGGCGCGGTAATAAATGTAGTTTAAATCTTTATCTCGTAAAAAAAATCTTGTTCCGACTGCTGTTCAAACCCGGTATGCGTTGACAGAGCCTCTCTAACCGCGTATGCTCGGATTAAACGTTTCGCATTCCGAAGTTAATTATTATGTTATAATTCCTAGAATTGTAAGTCGTGGCAATATATGTCATTTAAATATCTGTTTTGTATAAACTCCGCTTCAACTACTGTCTAAGCCGGTACACGTTGACACCGAGCGTGTCAAACGCATTCGATAAAACCATCGATTCGCGCTCCGATAGTTTATATTATTTATTATTAATAATAATAATAATATTAACTATAATAATAATTAATTATATATTTTATTATGCTATTTATAAAATAGCCGAATATCGTTATGTACCGCGCGTTCACAAGCGTTTGCTCCGGGTGAAACGGTTCACGTTCCGCAAGTAGTTATTAATTCATAAATAATAATAATATTAATAATTTAATGTAATAGGCATAGAATAAATATTTATTTATATTATTTAACTATATTCCGGATCTAGCAAGACCCGCTGATGTCCACACCGGCTTTTGTCGCAGTCACGCATCCCACGCCGCATATCTCGCGTGTAAATTCCTAATTAGTCGCCTGAATAATATTTGTTAATATTATTTATTTTAGGTTTGACGTCTAAATATTTTATCGCTTCGGATAGCCGATATTAACCTGTACGAGCGAGTTAATCATTCTAACAGTTCTCCGTGTAAACGGTTTAGTTCGTAATCATTATACATTATATCGAATCGTGTAGCGATCCGTCAAATAGTGTTTATTAGTTTGTTTGAGATTAGGTTCGTACACTGGCCTTTAGTTGGGCCGTTAATGGGTCGAGTCTGTTTATCTATAGTTGGGCCAAGCCCAATGGGCCTAGTTTATTTGTGTAAGCACAATGTGTTTATTGGGTTCTAAACGGTAGCCCAAAGTGTTCGAGTTCGTTATCCAATAGTTCAAGCATAAAAATAAGTAACATGTAATTAAATAAAAAAATCAGACCCTAAATTTGGGGTTGTTACAACTTAAGTGTGTCCTTTGTGACCCACCCTCTTTCCCGAGAATCATTTCATGGATATACTACTTATAGGTCAAGTGTTACTTCTAAAGAATATTATTGTGAAGGCTCAGTATTACGAATAACCAGACTTTAAATTCATGAAAGACTTCTATATTTAACACTTAGTAATTTCATCACCACTTACAAACTTCTCCCCTTTTCTTGCTAGGCAATGGACTCATACTCTCCTCCTTCACCAGTGTACCGTCCCGGAGCAGAGTCTGACCAGGAAGAAGACAACGGATCACCAGTCCATCGGTCACCAGCACACCCAACTGCTAGGGCAAGGATTGACCTAAGGGCAAACTGGATCAGAAACTCTGGCCCGAGACTCAGAACACCTGGATCATCTCCACCAAGAAACCAATATCAGGCCCCTCACCTTCACAGCCAGTTTTCATCCCCTCCCAGAGACCCCTACCTAGCACCTGACCCATATCATCCTAACCCAAGGGCAAGACATACCAGGGCACCCACTAGTGTTATGGGAATCCCACTTGATGACGTCCACCAATATGTGAGAACCTCGGAATTTATGAGGCAAGGGATGGAGCACGGTATGAGACATGATCTGCTAAGTCAGAGAATTGATAGTCTAGTGGATCAGATATGGTGCCAAGAAGAGAAAATCACAACCCTGGAAGAAGACAGGGAGATACTTGAAGCACGCACAGAAGCAACTAGAGCGGAAGCTAGATTTGCTGTCCGAATAACCTTAGCGGTGCTCGTCTTGGTGCTTATCTGCTTCCTAGCGGAAAGCTACCTGAGGCGTTAGCAGAAACTTCTATTCTATTGCTTGTCTTTAAATTCTGTTTAAGAATCATTTCTTTATGTACGGACTAAAAGTAACAATTTTCAGTATTTAATGATAAGTCCCTTTTTGCAACTCAAATGTTATTACTCTTTGTTTTGACTCAAATCTCATCAGGATTCCCCACACATCACTTTTTCATTGATTACCACTTGGTACTCTTATCTAAAACATCTTTCATAAAAAAGTCGTCTTAATATCTGATTCAAACAACAACGACATATTAAATTATCAAACCCTAAGTGGTAAGTATGACTGAAGAATAAACTTTCAATAAACATCCTACTTGGAAAAGACTTTCAATACAACATGATTTATGAAACATTATCTTGATCAACTATGATTTTTACTTTGTAAGAATTACTATCACTAAACCTTGGCTAAATTAATTACTTGTTTAGCCATATTTTTTCTTGGAATATTCTTCTTATAACTACCCATTCCTTTATTTAACTCATTATGTTCCAACATCCTATCTATCCACAAATAAGAATGAATTACAATTACTCTTTACAAACAAAATCAGTTATTCGTAATCACATCTCTATAAATACTTTCATAAACTTCCCGTTATCTTACACTTTCGGTAATGTATGAGAATACTTTCCACGTCAAAGAAATGAATCTTTTGCATAGACGTTAACCATTCATATAAAACCGCAACGAGAATCAAAAAGATAAAATCCAAGTATATGTCATTCAATAAACTTACGTATGCGCGTTCATAAAATACACACTAATAGATGAAGTCAATACTTTGATTCGGGAGGAACACACCTTGTTACATTGTGTGAAAATTCAAAACAACCTTCCAACCCATATCCTTAAAGCTCAACGTCTTTCAGTTACCGAAAGGAACATGTACAACGAAATGTCATGTAGAGCTTAACTCCAATTAGAATCTAAACCCAATGGCTTGCTTTACCTACTAAATCATATCTGGATTCCTGATCATGATAACCTTCGAACGTTCATCTTAAACGAGGCTTATAAGAATCGTTATTCGTTTGATCCTGGTGCGGATAAGATGCACAAGGATCTTCGTTACTAATACTAGTGATGGCACAAAGTGCCTCACTTGTTCTAAAGATAAATCCAAGCACCAAAATTCATCTGATCTTCTTATATAACCAGAAATTCCGGTATAAAATTAAAGTAATGGATTTCATTACGAAAACTTCCTCACACTTCTCATGGTCACCATAGTAATTAAGTAATCATCGACCGTCTCACTAAATCTATACATATTCTTACCCATTCGTAAGGACTATGGAGTCAAGAAATTAACTCAGACTTACATTAGCAAAGTATTAGTCGTCACAATATGCCTCTTAACACAACCTCCGACCATGATGATAATCTCCTACTTCCGGAAATCTTTGCAATCTACTCTTGACACTCAGTTGAATCTCAACACGACTTACCTAATGGTCAATCCAAGAGAGCCATTCAAATCTTGGAGAAACATGCTTAGAGCTTGTGTTATTGACTTTGGTGAAAGTTGGGATACACACATACCCTTGATTAAGTTTTCATATAACAATAACTATCACACCAATCACCGAACCACCCAAACTTATTCAGGAAACACTTGATAAAGTCTTTTGTATTCGTGATGATCTTCCTGGTGGCTAGAGCTATACTGACAAGTGACGAAAGCCTTTGAAATTCCGAGTCGGTAACCTCGTACTTCTCAAGGTATCCCCTTGGAAGGGAGTGTCCGATTTGGAAAGAAAGATAAACTAGCACCTCATCTTTGTGAATTCCTTGTAAGATTCTGGAGAGAATCGGGAAAGTAGCCTACAAACTTAACTCACCCAAAGAACTCAGCAGCATTCATCCAACTTTTCACATCTCAAATCTCAGGAGGCGTCTTGCTGATGAGATCATCCGCATACCTCTCGATGAAGCGTGCCTTGATTAAACTAGGCATTCTTGGAGAAACCAAAGAAATCATGAATCCTGAGATCAAGCAACTCAAAGCATAATCATATCCCCATCATCATAGTTCATTTGGAATTCTAAACGTAGCCCAGAGTTTACTTAGGAACGTGAGGACCAAATGAAAGTCAAGTACCCGCATCTTTTCCCTGGGCCCTCCTCTTAAATTTCGGGACGAAATTTCCTAAAGTAGGGGAGACTGTGTAATATCCAGGATTTTCCGATATATCATTTTTTACATTATTGTATTTTAACCTATCTATTTCGAACCCAATGAACGTATTCATTCCATAATCTTTGCACGTGTTGTAAATCTTAGAAACTTGAAACACTAATTAAATAATAAATACTAGTTATTATTATCTTTTATTACATGAAAATACTTAAAACATAAGTATAAATATATATCTAAATATATGTGTGTATTTATACCTTATAAAGGGGATATGTTAAACCCTTAAAACTTTACAAGTTTATATTTAATATTGTGTAAATAATATAAATAATAGACTTATCATTAACTTGGAAAGTTATAAACTTAGAAATTATCTTATGAAATTATAAAATAATAAAGTTTATAAAACTTATAAAAAAAACTTAATTGATTTTTATAAAAATAAAACATATTACTTATTTTTATAAAGTCCAGGGTCTAAACTGTCATTCTTGAAACTTAATTTAAAACTAAAACTCATGTTTAGCATAAAATGATAAAGCTTATGAACCTCAGGGACCGTTGTGCAATTAACTCAAACTCCGGATTCTGGAACCGGTCGCGAGTTCGAATCCTCCCAAGCCCGGTTTCACCTTCGAATTATCAAAAAACGCGTAAACGGCCGAATTGATTACACATCGAGTTTCCCTTCGAGCGTGTGACCTAAACCCAATGACATTCAATACCCAATTTCAAATTTACTCGCCACGTAATTCAAATGTAAACCCGTTTTGTTCATCCGTAATCCTCCCAACTGTTCGTGCATTAAATGGTGAAATTGGTTATAAATACCAGTTGTTTCACCTCAACGACATCACACTTTAACTCCTCATATTCTTAATTAATTCGATTCGCACCTGTATTGCTCGTTTGATTCCAGTGGCAGCCGACCCAGAACTCAGATCCATTCTCCCTCAATTCGACTTCATTCCAGGTAATTCCAATGGCCATTCTCGTCGTTTTCGATCCTTAATCAAAAGTCCTCTGTCAATTTGCAAGGATAGAGAGTTAATCAATTCGTATTTTGAATTTTGGTTTCTAGGGTTCATAAGGAAATTGGGCATGATTCAAGAATGTGTTCATCAAATTGATTTTCTGTGTTTAAACCTAACTAGACCCGTAGTTGGGAGGTTACTCCGTGTGTATGTGACTCGGGTGGCCCGGGTTCGAATCCGGCCAGCCGAGTTTTGCTACTTTTATTTTTTTTAATCCTTTTTATTCAGTTTTAACACTTCTAATAATTTTTATAAAATTTGTTATATCTTTACAAACTCGAAACTGATTTTTATTTACACCTTTATATTCTAGAATTATTTTAACCAGGGGTTTTCCCACCCGCGCGTTGCGCCGGGAATTCCGTCACGATCCCGGCCAACGACAGTGATGATTGGATTCAACAGATAAGAGACTCGGGAGGGCAGACCAAGCGAGGCAGTAACCGAGATGAGAGAAAGAGGAAAGAGAAGTGACAGATGTCTCCGTTGTTTGTTTTATGTAAAAACGTGGGTGAAAAATAAGAGAGCAAATAGCAAGCAAAAGGTCCACTACACAAAAATAAAAAAATAATACTAATTTAATTGTTCTACTGTTCCTAAAGGTTTCAAATTCATATTATTCATATCAGTTTAGTCCCGCGCTTCGTGGCGGGAGCTTGGTTGTTATTGGTTTGACTCGTTTGCGTGGATAAAACTTACATTTAATCGCAGACTCGTTATAGCATACGATATAAAAAAAACACTTAACGAACGAAAAAAAACTTAACAAACGAAAGTTATCATAGAAAACGGTGCCAGGCCAATCGTTAATAAAATTTAAATGAAAACGTATGCGCAACGGTAAAAATAATGTTAATAAAAAAGAAACATAAAACTAAATAATAAAAAAGGGAAAAAACAAAATAAAAAAATTACCCGTTGGGGTCATCGAAAACCATAAAGCGAATACCGATACGGGTTGGGATATCGACAATGATATTGTTCGCCCATAATAGGTTCGGCTCGTAAAGGCACTCGCTATAGACAACGATAAAAAAACTCGATTTTGAATACAACTCCGTTTTCAAAAAAATTATATCGGAACGTTTACAAAAAAAACTACAAACAGCTGCGCACTCCGTATTTTAGAAAAAAGTTAACGAACGAAAGTTATTAAATGAAAACGAAATTAATAGAAAATTAACGGGCTAAAAACGTATATTATATACATTATAAGGGTTAAAAATAAAAATATCAAAAAAAATATTAGTTGGACGTCATTTTTTTCCGCGTAATGCAGATCGTCAAAAACCGCAAAAACGCATACCGATACTCGTTCCGATAATACCAAAACCAGCAATGATGTTAGTCTAAAGCATTAAAGCCAATACCAATACCGGCTCCGATAATACCAATACCGGCAACGGTGTTATTCTCTCATAAACGTAAGTGCAACGATAAAAATAATATTAATAAAAAAGAAACATAAAACTAAATAATAAAAAAGCAAATAAACAAAATAAAAAGATTAATGGTTCGGGTGGTCGAAAACCATAAAAGCGAATACCGAAAACGATGTTCGCTCATAACAGGTTCGGCTCGTCACGGTACGACAACGGTAACGGCTCTCGCTATAAGTAACGATAAAAAAACCTTACATTTTTAATACAACCCCGTTTAAAAAAAATTAATATCGGAACGTTGAAAAAAAAACTAAAAACAGCCGCGCCCTCCGTATTTTAAAAAAAGTTAATGAACGAAAGTTATTAAAAAAAACGAAATTAATAAAAAATAAAACGGGCCAAAAACATATATTATATAGTATAGGGGTTGAAAATGAAAATGTTGAAAAAGTTAAAAAAAAATAAAAAAAAAACTAAAAAAAATTTGGTGGCCAAATTGAAAAAAACCAAAACTTAACTATTCATATCAGTTTTGTTTTCATATTGGTTATAATTAATTAAACTTATTTAAAACTTATAAAGATTTAATCTTTAATATTAGTTTTAAATACTTAAAATCTATAAAAATACTAAAACTTATACATACAACAGAAACTATTTTATAAAATCAAAAATGTAATTTGTTATTATTTCTGAAATAAATAAATGTAGTTTGTTTATTTTAAAACTCTAAATTCATTTATAAACTTTTGATTTAAAAAGGAAACTTATATAACTTTTATAAACTCAGGAAAGTTTATAAAACCTATATATTAATTGGAAAAACAGAAACTTATAGACTTATACATTTTTATAAAATTTATATTTAATTAACTTGAAGCTTATTTATTTATTAAAACAGAAAATAAATAAACATTTATAAACTTATAAACTTTATAAAAACAGAAACTTTAAACTTAATAAATTATAAACTTGTACATTTTATAAAATCCATATTTTATATAAAGAGTAAAGTACACGGATGGTCCTTGTGGTTTTCACAAATTTTGGATTTGGTCCCTAAGTATCTAAAAGTGCACAGATAGTCCAAACTTTTGCACACATGTAACACATTTGGTCCTCAACTTGGATGGGGGTTAACTATTCTGTTAAATATTTTAAAAATGACAAAAATACCCTTATATTAAAATATTAAAAATTACAAAAAAATCATTTAAATACACACAAACCCTAGATCTTAAAGCAATGGAAGCACCACCACCACATGGCTGCAACCATTGTCTTCTCCGGTGGTGGCCGGCGGAGGTTTTGAAAGCGAAAAAATGAGAGGTTTTGCAACCCCACACGACAGCCATCGTTTTCTTTGTTCAGATCTGTAGAAAAAAACGAGAGAGGGAGATGGAGAGAGAGAGAGAGAGACGATGGAGGTGGTGGTTGGCGGAGGTTTTGACAGGTTCAGGCAAGGTGGTAGCTGGCGGAGGGGGCGGCTGGTGTAGGCGAGGTGGTGGTTGGAGGAGGGGGTGGCTATTGCAGACGAGGGGGTCGCTGGCAGAGGGGGGCGCTGTTTTCAGGGATGGCGGTGATGGTCGGATTTTGGGTGACAGCCGGATTTTGGGGCCGCTGGTTCAGGGATGGCCGGATTTTGGGTCGTTGCTGGATTTTAGGAAGATGATCGGGTTGAGGGGGGGTGGTTCCATGGTGTGCGGTGGTTGTCGCCGGTGGTTGTCGACGAGGTTGCAGGCGGTGGTTCCATTCCATGGTGGTTGCAGGCGGTGTTTGTCGACGGTGGTTACAGGCGGTGGTTGTCGACGGTGGTTGTAGGAGAGGTGGTGTTGGTTCCATGGTGTGCTGGAGTGGTTTGTAACTAGGGTTTTTTAATGAAAGTGATAAGGGTATTTTCGTCATTTCACACATACTTAACAAAAATATTTAACCCCCATCCAAGTTGAGGACCAAATGTGTTACATGTGTGCAAAAGTTTGGACTATCTGTGCACTTTTAGATACTTAGGGACCAAATCCAAAATTTATGAAAACCACAAGGACCATCCGTGTACTTTACTCTTATATAAAACAGAAAACTTGTTTACTTATTTATTTAAAAACAGAATAGTTCTAAATTTATAAACTTTATAAAACTTAAACAGAAACTTTAATATTAAAAACATTTATAAACTTATGATTTAAAAACATAAACTTTGTTTAAATACTTATAATTTAAAAGAAACTTTATTTAACACTTTATAAACTTATGGTTGCTTTTAAACTTTAAAAACATTTATAAACTTATAAGTAAAATATAAACTTTATAAGAAATTCTATTTAATATTTTATAAACTTAGGAGTGCTTGTTATTATTTAAACTTATTTAATTACAGGTTGATTTGTAAATAAATACTTAATTCTTAATACTTTAATAAATCTTTTATATTGATTATTTTAATTAGATAAAGTATTTATTTGTATCCTCAAAATAAGGATTTAAAAATTGCTTATTCTTTAAATAATTCCTTAATAATTATTTATCCTTTAAATAATTATTATAAATATTTAATAATTATTTAGTCTTACACTTAATTTATTCCTACAAGCTACTTATAAAATACTTAGAAAACTACTTTAAATTATTATTACCTAACTTGTGTAATTAATAATTATAAAGCCTTTTAAATAATTATTTTAATTAATAATTATTGTAGACTATAAACTTATCAAACTTTAATATCCAAGTCTTGTGTATCTATTCAAAACCTTATTTAGAATTTGATGTAAACTTTATAAACACAATCATTTCCGTCTCCCTTTTGGAACCCTAGTCAAATCTTAAAATCCTAGATACTTGACATAGACCTATAGGAGCAAACTTGAAACTTTAAGACTTGTGAACTTAGGCTTGTTGTGAGGATATTCTCCCTCAAATTCTTGATACACTAAATCTTGTTGGACACTCTTCCATCATTCCAAGTGAGTATACTTAGCCCCTTTTTGTTTTGTTTTTGTTTATAAATGGATCAAACTTTCATACTTATACAATTTGTGCACAACTATGTCTATATGCTTATTCTTGTGTCATGCGCCTTTGAGACTTGCATGCTTAAATTAAACTTAAAACTAGCATATTCATTAACTTTGATCGAGCCTACAGTAACAATACTAGATCTATTGTATTTGACCAATCCACCTAGTTTGATTGACCCTTCAGGGGGAGCCCATGGTGATTGTTACTGGACTTAAACTTTTAAGGGTAATCTGCGGGTTATGCCTAAACTTGGTTGGAGGGTTGATATGCACAATGTTTAACTTGTTTGTTCTCACACCTATACCATAGAATGCATGTACGTAGTGAATTGTAAAACTTTCAAAGACTTTGTTAAACTGTGTCAAAATCTTCGTATCTCACCAACTATTTTTAATTGACAGTTTACTTAACATGTTTCAGGTACACAAGCATAAGACTTTATTGTGATCACATAGAATGTTATGGACCTAGAATACTTATCAAATTAAACATTGTATTCTTGTTATGTTTTGTTTCTTGTTCTTGTATTGAGACCTTGAAAGTATTAATAAAATTATTTAAACTTTAATAGTCAACCTTGTGCTTTTGACCAACCGCGTCCGCCCCGACGTATAATCCGTCGTCGGTTGGGGTGTGACAGTTCATGACTAGAACATTGGGTATCCGAACAAGCATAATCGGATTTCATAGGATACGGTGGCAATGGATTTATAGCATGGGGTTTGACCCAATCAGTTGTACATGCAGTCATCAAGAGAGTGGGTTCTTCATCTTCTCATGTGATTCTTCATTTTGGTCGGCTCACATGATATATTTGTCTTTGCTTTGAACCATACGGATTCTAATCTACTTTACAGTCGTCTCACACGACTCAAATCTATCTCACATAGATTCTTGGATAATCTGAATCACTCATATTTTATTCGGTCTCTCACCGATCCTAGATCGTTTCACACGATTGGTTTCAAAATATTCTTATTTGTTTCACACAAACATTCAAGCAATCACTTCTTTTTTTCATAAAGTTGTTTCACACAACTTTACAGCCCTTTTATGATTTGATCAATTCACATGCATTCACTGCACTTGTTTCTGCACTCACTGCTCTATATTTCTGCATTCAAAACTGCATTATGTTTCTGCACAAGATTTCATCCACTTTTGCATTTTCTTCACTATTTAGGATTATGCATTGACTTTACTTTCTTCTTCAAATTACAAATACTAATCAATCTCTTCAGCCTTGTATTTGGTTAGTAAAGTAATCATCAACAACCCCTTCGGCTTCTAGGTTTCTGATAAGCAAACCATCAACAAACCACAACCCTTGTGTGATTGATGATAAAACGGAACAGGAACAGCCTAGTGTTTTCTTGCCTTCCAATACCGATTTAGAATAAGGCAAAACCGAAAAATTACTTCTGTTTCTCTTTTGCGCAAAAACTCAATCAACACCAAATCACTTTGATGTAAAAAAAAAAACTTTTATGTTTTCCTTCTTGCGCAACTGATAAACAAAGCAAAAACATTTGCTTCGTGTTTCCTTGAAGCCGTCAATTGCAATTCAGATTACACAAACAATTTGATGTTTCTATTTTGTTTTTCTTGGACGACACAATTTACCCAACACCAAACGATTATAAATCGTTTTTTTTTCCTTCGCTACTGCCCAAAAAAAAAATCAATATCAAGAATCGATTTTTTCACATTCGACCACACTTTCCGGCGTTATTCAGAACAACAACCGCCGAACACGCCTTGATCGTAACAGTAGATAGAAACACGAATTAAATAACACTCTAAACATACTTTGACACTTTGACATATCTAACCCTAAACTTTACATGTGAAGGATTAATGTCTAACATTCACCCCCTTAATCACCACCGCATACACAGAAGCAGGGCAAGAAACACTGCTATTAAACTGCTGCTGACACTTAATGGTTGACACCCAGGCAATGCCTTCCCATCAATCTGTTTCATCACATGTTCACACCAATTATCCTGGGGAAAAAGCACCGTCTGGCAATGCCGCAAGTTCCCCGAGGATCTGCAACATTCCTCTCTATGCGAAAGAACCCTGCTTCGCCCCACTGATCACCCCATGAGTTTCTGCATTTCCAATAATCCACGCCATCTGCATCAGTGCCATAGCCAACTATGACTACATAATGATCCAATACTTGTTTTTCGCCAGGGTGAAATAAGATTATACCCTGATGAAAGATAGAAATGTTAATTCACATGAAAAAGTAATATTTTCTAAATTTAAATTTAAGATAACTTTATTTTACCGTTTTATGGTCAATAAGTCTTTGACAATCCATTACAGCCGTAACAGGTTGCCTCGATACGGCAATTTTGAGGGCTGCCTCATTGCGAAATGGAAGAACCCTATCAAACCCGTCTATGGTTGCAACTTCATGTAGCTTCACGACAAAATTTAAACACAATTAGAGTAGTATAATTTATAAATTTAAGCATAAATTAATATGATACCGACATTGGCAGCTATACAAACGCCCTCCCTGCCTCTAAATGGGTAATCAAAAGCACTATAGAGACGACCCCCTCTACTCATGATGAATTCGAAAGCTCTCTCCACCGTGCCTCGGTTGTATCCTCTATTGAACTCCCCGTCACAGTCTATTAAGTACTGTTCTGACAACGTTGTCAAAACACCAGTATGAATTTGATTCAGGGCTTCGACTGCCGTAATTGTGGCGGAAGCCCAACACGTATCTACATTTTAACGAAATATCAGTTTAGAGTACTATTGTAATTAATTGGTAATTTTAGAACTTAGTTTTATGCCATAAGGGTAGAAGAGTAAAATGTTATTAAGTCATCTAATAAACAACAATTTATATATGTTGTCACGCATCTAAGCTTAGATGCGAAATGATGTGGTTCTAACAGTTAATCGTTGGCCAAAAGAAAATAGTCGGCGTTTTTTTGATTTTTTTTTAATAAAAAGTGACGAAAATGTGTAAATTCAGCGTGTTACATATGTAACTCAGGTTGTTACATATGTAATTTTTTATAAAAAAAAAAAATTAAATGGCTTGGCGTTTTTAAAACTTTTTTTTTAAAGTCTTGAAATTATATATAGAAGCTACCATAAAAAGCATTTTAATTTTTTATAAGGTTTTCACGGGTTTTCTCAACTCAAGTGGGTTTACATTATAACCTAACCCTATATATATATATAGGGGTGGGTTCCAGAGAAAACCAATAGTTAGGCGAAAACCGAGAAAACCACTAAAAAAACCTATTTTAACCAATAATATAATAATATTTATTTTTTATTTTATTTTATTTTTATTTTTTTTATATGAGTATCAATGTAATATTACAAATTTTTACCAAAAAATCATTTAAATATTGGCTTACGTATACGTAACCCATAGTGTTACGTATACGTAAACAAAAAACAAAAAAATTTAAAAAAATTGCCGTTACGTATACGTAACCCATAGTATTACACATTGTTTTAGTGGTTTTCGCCTAACTTTGTGGTTTTCTCTTGATCTATCCACTATATATATATATATATATATATAAGTCATCTAATATGCAACAATTTACATATTTACAAACTTTCATACATGCAACACCTTACATATATGCATTCATATAAATTTTAATAAATTACATAGGTTTAATCACACTTATGCATTAAAAACAATAAAGAAACATGCGAATCTAATAATAAAATTAATAATGACATGAAATTAATGATCCTGTAATACGTAGCACACAAAGATACATACGAATCTAACAATGAAATAAATAATCACATGTTAATCACATCTATAACAATGAAATTAATAAGGATCAAGATTCAAGATTCATGTTATCTAGGGGGAGGATCAAATAAGAAGTTGTTTTTCGCTAAGAAATCTAAGAAATGACAAAAACACATATACCAGAGGATGTGTAGACTCGTTAACTTGTAAAATTGAAGTTTGATCTGATTAATTTACGTAGAAATAAGAAGTTGTTTTTCGCTAAGAAATCTAAGTTTGATCTAAGAAATGACAAAAACCTTAAGAAACGATATTAAACGAACTCCGATTGATCTAATTTCAGCGGCGTTGGAACCGTCTCGTCGAACTCTACCATCTTAGCTTTTAGGGTTTAGCTTTTAAGGTTTAGATTTTACGTTTGAATTTTAGGGTTTTAGCCTTATGGTTTAGCCTTAGGGTTTAGGTTTTAGGGTTTAGATTTATGGTTTAGGTTTTTTTTGGGGGGTGGGGGTGGGGGGTTTAGGTTTTTGGGGGTGGGTTTGGGTTTTTGGGGGGGGGAGGGGGGTGGGGGGGGGGTTTAGGTTTTTGGGGGGTGGGGGTGGTGGTTTTAGGCTTTTCGGGGTGGGGTTGGAGGGGGGTTTAGGTTTTTGGGGGTGCGGGTGGAGGGGGGTTTAGGTTTTTGGGTCCGGGTTAGGGTTCGATGAGACGGTTCCAACGCCGCTGGAATGAGCTCAATCGGAGTTCGTTTGACCCACTTCTTAGTATTTCTTAGCGAAAAACCACTTCTTAGTGGAACCGTCCCCTATATATATATATATATATATATATATATATATATGGGACGTATCAAATGAAAACCCTTCCTAACTGTGAAAACCCTTAAACCCATTCCTGACCACACATTCATTTCTTAATTTTTAATTTGTGGTTGAAACTAATTCTTCATTTTTAATATATTTAATACAAAAAGTTGTGGCTTATATTAAATAAAGGGGTAAAAAGGTAATTCCACCTTTTTTTCTTATTTTTTGTTTAAATCTAGATAATAAAAATAAATCCCTCTCCCATATTTATCATCAGATAACAACACACGAAGAACATTTTCAAGAAACATTTATTTTAAACATGTGTAAATTCAACATACACAAATCAAAAGATAAAAAATTTACACTGTCTTGAACCCAGATCTTCTTCTCATACCTCGATCCCTATAACACACTGCATGTGTAAAAAAAACACATATGTAAAATCAAAATACACATGTATATGAATCAAAAAAACCTTGTGAAAATTTATTATACACTACATGATTTTAATTCTCTCCAGGTTTGTATACATTTGTGTAAATTCAGTTTACATTTGTGTAAATTCAATTTACACAAGTGCAAAATAAAAACATAATACACAAGTGTAAAATAAAAATACATACGTGTAAAAACATAATACACAAGTGTAAAAACAAAATATACAAGTGTAAAATCAAAATACATATAGACAAATTCCAAAACTTGTTTCCTCTTAAGCTACTGTCAACTATCTCAAATTAAATCGAAAACATCAAACCAAGAAAAAAATAATTTATAATACGTATAGAGATAATGTATTGTGTTTATATGAATTTAAATTAAGCAAAAATAATTTAAATTTATTAAGAAATGAAACATAATCATAAAAAGGTACACCTGTGTAAAAAAACAAACATGTAAAATCAAAATACATGTGTGTATAAAAAGAATCAAAACACATGTGTAAAAAATCAAAATCAATTGTAAAATTAAGTTACCTGGTATCAAACCTTTACTTGTATTTGTAAATCTTATACCTTAAATTCATAAACAGAATCAAGATACACTAAAGTAAGTTTTTTTAGTGTAAATCGAATATAAACATGTGTAACTTACCTTGTATAAATCGAATATACACATGTGTAAATCAAATATACGCATGTGTAAATCTATAAATCGCTTTCAACATCGTAACTTACCTTGTTCGACATCCACTATCAAGAAAGTTTTTGATAATAACTTCGGGGAATAAAATGAACAAAAGAAACTAATTTTTGTGATGGCTAATAAATTTGATGAACAAGAAACTGACAGATTATTCTAGATCTTGTTGTTCTAAAATAATCAAAACATATACCAAAAAAGGAAACTAGATCAAATATTTATGGAGAAAATTCATAAATTAAAATAATCTCGATCGGTGATGTAAAAATATTTTATTTCATGAGGTGTTAGCATCAATATCAATATTTGAAATATGATTTTTATATTCGTGTAGTTATGAAATAGTTAGAGATTCGTATACCTTGTTAATTTATAGGGTTCTGAAAAAATCTCCTGTTCCGATCTTCAACATCTTTAAGGTCTTCAAGCAAATACAAAAATGAGATTGAACAGTTCTTCGGAAGGATTACAACACACAACGAAACGCCGTAAACGATTTCTGTTAGTCACCACCGACGGTTTCCTCGAGATGCCATCAACGATTTCTCCGAACAACGATTTCCTGACTGCGCGTGCATCTTCCCTCCACCAAGTCGCTTCTCAGATCTGTAACCGGTTTGCGAAATCAGAAACTCGTTTCTCCATATCCGGTTCATCAAGAGCAGATCTGAGATGGGGGTAGCAGATCTGAGTTGTGATGGTAGGCACACGGTGAAAAAGCTAGAGAATGCCAGATCTTGAGATGGATTTTTGATTTTAGAGGGAGAGAAGAATCTAAAGTTGAAGAAGGTTTAGAGAGACACGAAAGATCTGTGATTTTTTGAGAGAAGTAAAAGGGTAGGATTAAGAAAGAGAAAATGATAGGTGAAAGTAAATTACTCTATTACCCCTCTTGAATAAAAATAAACCAGAAAAAAGAAAAATTAATATGTGGTCCAGAATGAGTTTAAGGGTTTTCGCAACAACTCAGGGTTTACAACCGATACGTCCCATATATATATATATATATATATATATATATATAGGGGAGGGTTAGAATGAAAACCCATATTTGTTGTGAAAACTATGAAAACTCTACGAAAACTCTATGTAACAACTTTATTTTTTTTTTTTAAATAGGGTAGTTTTGTTACATATTTTCGTCACTTTTTATTAAAAAAAAATCAAAAAAGCGCCGAAGATTTTTTTTTTTTAAAAAGATGTAACAATTGTAAAAAAAAATCCCGTTTTTATGTTGTTACATACGTAACAACACTGTAACGGTAATTTTTTGCAATTTTTTACATCTTTTTTTAAAAAAAATTCCTTCGGCTGTTTTTTGATTTTTTTTTATAAAAAGTGACGAAAATATGTAACAAAACTACCCTATTTTAAAAAAAAATAATAAAGTTGTTACATAGAGTTTTCATAGAGTTTTCACAACTCATATGGGTTTTCACCCTATACTTCCCCTATATATATATTTTAAAAAAAAATAGGGTAGTTTTGTTACATATTTTCGTCACTTTTTATAAAAAAAAAAAATCAAAAAACCGCCGAAGGAATTTAAAAAAAAAAAAGATGTAAAAATTGCAAAAAATTACCGTTACAGTGTTGTTACGTATGTAACAACATAAAAACGGGATTTTTTTACAATTGTTACATCTTTTTTTTTAAAAAAAATCTTCGGCGCTTTTTTGATTTTTTTTTATAAAAAGTGACGAAAATATGTAACAAAACTACCCTATTTTTTTTAAAAAAAAATAAAGTTGTTACATAGAGTTTTCGTAGTTTTCACAACAAATATGGGTTTTCATTCTAACCCTCCCCTATGTATATATATGGTAAAGATCAAATGTGAACCCGTAAACCAAAAACTAAATTCTTACCACACATTTATAAGATTTTAAAAAAATACTTATGTATCAAAACCAATATCATAAACACAATAAACGACGAGCATTGAATCTATAATTATTTATTTTGAGAAATAAAAAAAATGTTATTAACAAAAACAGTCTTAAAGTTTGAGATGATGTTTTAAGACCAAAAAAAGTGTGTTAACATGACCTGACATTCGACCCCGGTTGAAGGGCCCGACTCCCACAGTAGTTGCAGATTGTAAGTATAAAAGCCAGGTACGAGTACTAATGCATAGAGTACAAACACACAAGCTTATACATATAAAATACATTTAATATATCATGACATCATAGCTCCATGTAGGGGAGTGATGATGTATAATAGCTCCCTTTTTGCTGGACCCAGGTTTTTTTTTTGAACGGTGAACATAGAATGTTGTGGCGTCGCACCCCCCGTCACATGGGAGAGCCTCGTCCAACTTCGGCCAATATGTTGTCTTAACCGGACCCACTTGGCGTCAGAGTTGGAGAGCATCCAAGGAAAAATCTCACCCAATATGGCCCCTTTCGGGCTTGAGGGAGAGCCGAGGCTCGAACCTTGGATCGGCGTGGGTAAAACCCAGGTGCATCAGCCTAAGAGCTAGGCCTCATTTGCATGCCTCAGAAACTAATGGGGAGAGCAGGGATTGAACCCGGGTTACAAGGAACACCAGGTCTCTCCCTTACCACTTCACCACCAGTTCATTGGCTGCTGGACCCGGGTTCTAATCCTTGCATTGGCTACAGTGCCCTTTTTGTTTTGAGTAAATTACACATATTGTCCTTTATTTATACTCTAAATTACACTCTGTGTCCTTTGACTTCAATAAGTACACCACAGGTCCTTTATTTACATACTTTTATACACTCTATGTCCTTTACACTAACTGGTGTTAAGTTTTTCAGTTAAGTTCTGTCATGCGCCTTCCACATGAGGGTAAAATAGTCATTTTACCCTCAAAAGGACAATCTATGTAATTTACTCAATAAATCAGTATGTGGACCCCTCACTTTCTTCTTCACCTAACCAGACAAATAACCTGCACTTTTCTCTTCAACCGATAACCACCACAACGCCACCGCCCGAAACTGCCATCCCGGCTTAAACCGCCACCATCATCGCCTGAAACCGTCACGTCTCTTGTTACCCTATGAACCCAAAACAGATCCTTGAGGAGCAGAACTCTACCCTTCTCCTCCACTCAATCTGGATATTACGGGCCTTTCATCCAGAACCCCACTCACCGCCACCATTTTAAAAAAACCACCACCCCACTGTTTCCGACGACCTGAAACCGTTTCCCCTCCTTTTACCTAAGTTGCGAACCAGGAACCATCTGAACTTATATGAATCGTTGCTCAGATCTGAGAACAGGGAACAAAGAAAACCTGGGATCTTGATTACATTTGTGTCCCACTCTCCATGAGCGACCGGGTGGTGATAGGATTTCAATTTCAACGATTTTGAAGAGGGTTCAATGTCGGAGTTTAGAATAGGATTTCGATTTCAACGATTTTGAAGAGGGTTCAATGCCAGAGTTTAGAACCGGTGTTGAATTTGATATTAGCTATAATAGTTTCTGTTTGCCGGCGCGCGGGAGCTTGCGATGGGCAAGTGACGGCGCTGCTTGAGGTCGCCGGAGCGGTTGGTCGGAGGAGAGGTGGCCGGCGAATATCGGTCAAGGTTTCATGGCAAGAGGAGAGGGTTAGGTGATGAAGACACAAAGGTGGGACCCATGGATTATATTTAAAATAAAATTTTGTTTTAAATTACATGAATTGTCCTTTTGAGGGTAAAATGACTATTTTACCCTCATGTGGAAGGCACATGACAGAACTTAACTGAAAAACTTAACACCAGTTAGTGTAAAGGACATAGAGTGTATAAAAGTATGTAAATAAAGGACCTGTGGTGTACTTATTGAAGTCAAAGGACACAGAGTGTAATTTAGAGTATAAATAAAGGACAATATGTGTAATTTACTCTTTTGTTTTTTATGAAAAATTCAGTTGATTAATAGAATATTTTAGAGTAAATTACACATATTGTCCTTTATTTATACTCTAAATTACACTCTGTGTCCTTTGACTTCAATAATTACACCACAGGTCCTTTATTTACATACTTTTATACACTCTATGTCCTTTACACTAACTGGTGTTAAGTTTTTCAGTTAAGTTCTGTCATGTGCCTTCCACATGAGGGTAAAATAGTCATTTTACCCTCAAAAGGACAATTCATGTAATTTATTAAATATAAACTCCCTCTTTCTCATCCCTCATCTTTCATCCCCTTGATTTGTGACCATGACCGAAACCACCACTGCAACCTCCACCAACTCCGGCCACCATCCAAACCACCCCCCTGCAACCTCCACCAACTCCGGCACAACCACCAACTCAGTTTGGTCAATTTGATTGAATCTTTATTGGAAACATCAACCCTTTGTAGAATTTGATCAAAATAAACCCCCTTTTCTATGAAATCATCAACTTTTTCATCTGATTGAGCATCAAAACCCACATCAAAACCTCACGGATACCTTTATATGTGATCAAATTTTCTTCCTTCATTTGAAACTGAAACCCGAAAGTAAACTCAGATTTATCCTCTTCTTGCTCATCTCCTCCACCCGCCTTTGGCATTCGGTGGCAAATATCTCAGATCGAACCCTAAATTCATCAATATCACGAGCTTTCAAAGAAAAATACTTGTCCTTCTCCTTATCCAACTCCTCCAGATGGTGGTTAGAAGAAGACGACAGCGGCGTGAAGACCTAGCTACCAACTCCGACGATGGCGGCTAGGGTTCAGACGAACCACGCTTATCCTACAAGAAGGTGACGACGGAATGGTGCTAGGGTTCCGACGGTCTTGGTGGCCACGTGAAGATGGCATCCACCTCAGAACTCGATGACGGGGTGACGCGAGAAATGCTAGGTTTCCGACTGCTCACGTTTTTCCGGCAAGGATTCCGCCACCGCCAGACCACTTCATCGGTACCACCTCCTTCCCTCTCCCGATCTCTCTCTCGGAACAGGTCGTTCAGCCCTAGACAGCCGCCCCAGACAGCCGCCACCATCCACTTCATCGCCCACCTCCTTCCCTTTCCTGATTCTCTCTCATCTATACACTATGTGTGTGTGTGTGTATTTTATACACAATCAATTATCTGAAAGAGTAAAATACAAATTTGTAGATGAAATGACTATTTTGCCCATCATGTGAGGGGCACATGATGGGATTTAACGGTGAAAATGGATGGGGTTAGTGTTAAAGGACATAGAGTGTATAAAAGTATGTAAATAAAGGACCTGTGGTGTAATTATTGAAGTCAAAGGACACAGAGTGTAATTTAGAGTATAAATAAAGGACAATATGTGTAATTTACTCAATATTTTACAAATAGAATATTTTGCAAGTAAAACAAAGTTGTAAAGTGGCTCATGCTTAGGCCTTCGTTTCTTGCTGGACCCGGGTTCTAATCCTTGCATTGGCATTTTTTCTCTTTTTCCCAAATTTTATGTTTTATATATTTTTTTCATCATTTAGTCCAACTTTGGTGTTGATGTAGTGGTTTGGTGCTTTCTTTCCTATGTTTCAAGTTGTGGGTTCGAAACTTATGCTTAACAAAAAAAATTTGTTTTCTTTTTTTTTCTTTTTTTTTTTTTTTCTTTTCATTACTCTTTTTTAATTATTAAGTGCAATGTGAGAGGTGTCCGTATTAAACTTACTTTTTAAATGATATATCCGAGTGTGAGACACTTTTACATGGTTTTATCTTTCATTAAACGTTTTTTTAAGTTCGCTATCGTGTTTCCTTAACATTCATTTTTACAACATGACATTTTGGTTATTTCCAAAAATACCATCGCCACGTGTTTTTTTATCTGCGTTTCGATGTTCAGAACGTAGCCGTCGTAGCACGCGGGTAACACCTACTAGTTTTAATATATAATTTACTATGTTAGAATCTCGTGTATTACACGGATTGAATAAATGTAATGTATATATTTAATAATAAGGATTTACATATTACATATTTGTATTATATTAAATAGTTTTTTAATAAAAAATTAGAAAAGTTATATAGTTATTTTTTTAAAATATTTTATAAAAAGAATGAACGAAATGTTCAATTTATAAAATTGTTTTATGAACAAACCTAACTTTTTTTTAAATAAAAACCATTTTATAAAAAAAATTATATAAATCATTATTATTTAATAGGAGAGAGAGGTGGGAAACAAAAAATTATAAAAATAATTAAATAAATTTATATATTTAATAGGAGTGAGAGGCGGGAAACAAAAAATTATAAAAATAATTAAATAAATTTATATATTTAATAGAAGTGAGAGGCGGGAAAACAAAAGTTGAGGAGTCTTAGAATTATGCCATGTGTCCACTAAGATTTTTATTTATTAGGTAGTATAGATAGATATAGATATAGGTTGATCATTACTAATAAGATCAGGCCATCCGGTATACTATTACAAATCATGGCGTCGTCCTACGTGTATGCCCAAATCACGCCGTGATTTGTAACCCACACCGCCCCCTCGATTTTTTAATCACGCCGTTATTGCCCTACGTGATTTTTTTCACGCCAACAAATTGATCCTTTAAAAAAAATACTACCGTTGAACGGTAGTATTTTGTACCGTTGTAAAATAATAACAATAATAATAATTAATAATATTAATTTTACTCACTATAAATACCCAATTTTTACTCCATATTTTTCATACTTCTACACACAAATCTTCTAAATTTCTACTCATCTACTCACTATTGTTCTACCAAAAAATGAGTAACGATCCGAACCAACACTTTTGGCTCAATACGCGGCTCGTGATAACGCCTTCATGGCCACCCAAATGAACCAAAATTTCCACCCAACCCAAACTTTCAACCCAACTATAACTTTCAACCAAACCCGAACTTTCAACCAAACCCGAACTTCCAACCGAACCCGAACTTCCAACCCAACCTGTGACAATCCAAACTTTTCCATCTAACCCCGTTATCTAAATCCAGTTAAAAGTTAACCTAGTTAACTTATCTCAAACATCAGGGACTATTTCTGTTATTCTTGCAAACTTAAACTTCAAGGACTAATATTGTAATTACCCTAAACCCATCCTGTTGACTTTGCAAAAGTCAAATTTAGATTCCTGTTGACATTGGATAGTCAAACTAGTTAAACCCTTAACCTTGTTAACCAAATTCAAACTACAAGGACCATTCCTGTCAATTCTGAAACTTCAATTCATACGAAACTGCAGGGACTAGAGTTGTAATTTACCTAATCTAAGATTATTGACCCTGAAAAGTCAAAATCAAAAGTTTAAACTTCTGTTGACTTTTAGAAAGTCAAACCTGTACCTTATAGAGCCAAATTCGGATTCCAAAACCGATTTTTATTAGAATTCGTAACTGATTTGAATCTTTATACCATAACCGATCATCATTAAGCAATTAACACCTCCGTTACACTCAAATTAAACCCAATTATGGGTGTTCAAGTCGAAACCGTCGACACCTTTAACCATTATCAAGCAAATTCGATCAATCTGTATAGTGTTCCCTCAAATTCATCACCTGCACACCTTATTCGAATCCTCCTGAAGCTTTTACCTACATCAGTTGCGCCGGAGAAGCGGTTAAGGTCGCCGGAGACTAAGCCGTTCGAAGCCGTGAATCACTCTAGCCGTGAATCACTCTAGCCGTTCTCAGTCAATTCGAAACCACATCTGGTAATTTCTTACACCCTTAGCTTCGTTTCAACCTCTAGAACAAAAGCCCTATGGTAATTCGGACTTATATCGTCGAATTGACGAAGAACAAATACCTAGGGTTCATGTAATTTCGGGTTTAGTCGAGCTATATCCTAGACTCAATCTCAACCAAATTAAACTATATCGGTGGATTCGCAATGTTCAAACCTGTAAGAGCCCCATGAATCCAACCTTTTTCATTATCGGTGGCTAAGCGTAACACACTATCATGAAAGTCCTCACACACTTCGGACCATTAATATGGAATTAGCGAGGTAAGTTTGGTAGTACTACTGGGTTTGACAAACCCCACCCGCGTTAGTCGCGCTAACTCGATTGGAGGTCGAACGGGTGAAATATTGACCTTAACACATTAGTCAGCATTGATAGACCTTACTGGAGGCAAACAAACAAACACACTGTCAGCTTCGGTTGCGAGCGCTTTAGTAAGACATGAACATAGGCTAGCTACCTATAGATATGCACATTGAATGTACATAATTTGGCAAACACTCTCTTATTGCAAACTTGAAACCTGTGAACTCACCAACCTCGTGTTGACACTTTTTCTTTCATGTTTCTCAGGTCGCTTTGGCACAGGTTGTACACTTAGGACATGCATGGAGTCCTACTGTCATATCATTCATTTCAAACATTTTAAAACAGTTTACTTATTTACATTAATTGACGCTTGTAGCGTGTGATTACTTTTGATTTCATATTAACGTTTACGCTTCCGCATTAACTCTGAACTTTTGTGTTATGACATTTTAAGTCCCATATAGTGTCGTTTGATGTAACTAATGACTGAGATCCTGGTGTGTCACCTTCTAAATGGTAAAAATCCTGGTTTATGATTTGTGTAAATCATGACAACCTTAATGCTTTTAATGATTTGAGATAAATCACCTACGTGAAAGAGAAGTGGGGTCGTTTTGAATGAAATTGTGGGGTGTCGCAATTCCTATAGCTATCACGGAACCAGGCTAGGGTTCTAGGACCATAATGGACACGATAATGAGGGGATGTGACTTGCTAGGGAGAGTCTTGTGTGAACGTATATTACCGTTTATACAAATAGTCGTTGGTTCAAGGACATCGCGTCTACCAAACAACTAGTAAACCAAGTATGCTTTACAAGGGAATGTTCAAAGTGAAACCTACCTATCCTAATTCCTATGCAAGACTCAACTGTCGAGGTTTTATCGGGTGTTTTGTGTGTTTTGATAGATCTCCATTCATGTGGAGGATTGTTGGAAAATTTAGTGTAAATATGATTTTCACTAATTTTGGATACAAATAATTATACAATTATACGTAATTGCATATAATATAATTATTATTTTTCGGGTTTGTGTTCTATGGTGTGAGAGATTCATAACGAAACAAACGTATCCAAAATGGAGTAAATATGAATGAGATATCGATGCTTGAAATTTAGTGTTGGAATGAAAAATATGAAACTTGGGTGATTCTAGTATAAATTTGTGGCATCTTTTGATTTAATGCTAACAAATCTTTGTTATAAATAAATATGGTTGTTTTATTTTTTTTCTCATAAAGCCATGACATAAATTAAAAGGAAATTTTATTTTTGTCTAATAAACCATAACATGAATCAAATGAGAGTTATGATTTTGATTCTTAAAGTTAACATAAAATGTCATAAATTGTGGTTTAAATAAAATACTAAATATGGAGTTTTTTTTAGTATGAGCATAAAATGAACCATATATTTCTTTTTCCAAGAGATGAGAAAAAGAGAAAAATCTAGAGAATTAGTTCCAACATAATTTAGAGGTGAAACACTCTAATTTGTTCACCATCACCAACTTCATATTTTTCTATCATTTCTAAACACATAATTTAGAGGTGAAAAAAAACGACCAAACTCCCGCCGCGAAGCGCGGGGGCAAAAAAACTAGTTATAGATGATTGATAAGAGTAGTTAACATTAAATTTTAAAAATGGTGTCTGATAAGACTAATATATTTAACATGGTTATGTTTGCAACTAGTAATTTACCCCGGCGCGTTGCGGCCGTCGCACGCCGTGACACGTTAAACAACGAACACTAAATGATTTTGAACTTTATAAAAAAAGTGGAAAGCTAAACCGTTAAATAAAGATAAAGTAACGTTAATGTAATAGATTGAGAGTATGTGTTTAGAAAATAGATTAAGAGTACGCGTTTAGAAAATAGATTTGAAAAAACAACTTTCTCACACATGAACCAATTGGAGTAAAAATTGGGAGAGAGATAATTTAAGTATGAGAGAGTTAGAAAAAAACAAAATAAAAAGTGGTTCTGGCGTGTTAAAATGCGGAAAAAATTAACGTTATTAAAAGTTATTAAAATAAAGTCGTAGAAAAACAAAACCGTTAAAAAAGTTATCGTTTTCGAAACAAATAAACGTATACATAAAAAAAAACACTTACACAAAGCCACACGTTGCAGCGATATAATTAGTAATATTCCAAAAACTATTTAAAAAAGATGGAACTGCAACAAAGTCGTTAAAAATTTAACTGTTAAAAAATTAGAAAAAAAAGTAAAACCGCTTAAAAAGGTAATGAATTAAAAAAAATCATAACGACGTTATACACGACTGTCTAGACAACTTTTACATTATAACATGCAATTCCGTTTTAAACGAAACTTAAATCGAAATATAAATAAAAATAAACAGCTCGTAGAGACGCATTTAGAATTTTATAAAACATAAAATTTTAAATGTTATAAATGAAAAATTGAAAAAAAAAGCATTGTATAATATTTAGATAAAAATTAATCAGATTTAAACGTATTCAAACGTTTAACTTAGTGAAATAAATGTCTTTGTAAAAAACCAAAAAGAAGACATACGCTGAATCGATGATCTTTATATGGTGTTATAACCCCAAGTCCCACATAACATTTAAAATAATATATATGAGCATAAATGCAGAAGGTCAAAGAAGAATATAAGAGTGTATACCCGTGTGATTGTGGTGTGGTGTGATAATAAAGTGCACGTCATGTGGCGCCACGTCACTACCCTCATTATCACACCACCCATCACTTAGCAATGGTGTGATAATTAAATGTTTATTTTTTAATTTTCAATTAAAAATAGGGAAAAGTGGGGCTAGCTTGGGTAATTACAGGTCATGAAAATGAAGGTGTTCATTGTTCGATAAAGGTGTACAAAAGGACTAGAGTAAATGGATCTAAGTGGGGCTAGCTTGGGTTTGACACCTGAGGAGAGAAGGAGTCGAGAGAAAATGCAAGGTGAATGCAAAAGTTAATGTATATTTAATTAGGCATATTTTATCAAGCATTTGTTGTAATTCGGGTTATCTAACGGATTGATGTTTTATTTGAACTAGAATATTTTTTGCTCCCGTTTTGTTGCGGGAGTCTGGTCGTTATCAGGGTCAGCTCATTTGGGTGGATAAAACTTATGTCGAAACACAGACTCGCTATATCGCACGATAAAAAAAAGCCTCGAATTTTAACATAACTCCGTTTTTAATAAAAGGTATACATAAACGTTGGCAAAAAAAACAAAGAAAACGGCGCATACCGTTTTAAAAAAAATAAACGAACGAAAGTTAGCACAGGAAAACGAAATTAATAGAAAACTAAACGTGTTAAAAACGTATATTATATATACTATGAGGGGCAAAAACGATTCCACTCGCAACACGGTGGGGACATTGTCGATTTTGGTTCGGCTAGTTTGCGGGGCTAAAAACTACGTACAGTCGATATAGCGTACGAAAAAAAATACTCGCTTTTGAATACAACTCCGTTTTTAATAAAATTTAAATCGAAACGCTGTCTAAAAACTACGTAAAGTCGCTATAGCGTATGAAAAAAAAATACTCGCTTTTGAATACAACTTCGTTTTTAATAAAATTTATATCGGAACGCTGAAAAAAAAAAACTAAAGAAAGTTGTGTTTTCCGTTTTTAATGAAAAGGTAAATAACGAAAGTTATAATAAAGAAACGAAGTTATTAGAAAAGTAGGCGGGTTAAAAACGTATATTATATATAGTATGTGGATTGAAAAAAAAACACTGTTCACTCACGTTCTCTTTTAAATTAATAAAATTTAAATCGAAACGCTGACTAAAAACTACGTACAGTCGCTATAGCGTACGAAAAAAAATACTCGCTTTTGAATACAACTCCATTTTTAATAAAATTTATATCGGAACGCTGACAAAAAAAAAACTAAAGAAAGTTGTGTTTTCCGTTTTTAATGAAAAGGTAAATAACGAAAGTTATAATAAAGAAACGAAGTTATTAGAAAAGTAGGCGGGTTAAAAACGTATATTATATATACTATGTGGATTGAAAAAAAAACACATTGTTCACTCACGTTCTCTTTTAAATTGAGTTACTAGTATTTGGGTTTAGTAGTAACAACTTACATGAATTGAAATATAACAAGACGATGTTTTGCCTGATGGCACTTTTGTAAAAAGGAGTCGGGTCACATACCACCCGTATGCAATGGGTCGGATGGAGAGGATATGGGGACCTTATTCGTTGGAGTTCAAGCCGGAGAGATGGATCCAAGATGGGGAGTTTAAGCAAGAGAGTGTATATAAGTACCCGGTGTATCAAGGGGTGTTAGGGTTTGTTTGGGGAAGGAGTTGTCATTGGTGGAAATGAAAAGTGTTGCACTGTGCTTGGTTCGGAGGTTTGATGTGAGAGTGATGAACCCTAACCAGTTACGTTTTGCTCCGGGACTTACTGCCACTGTGAGTGGTGGACTTCATGCGATGATCTGGCGAAGAGAATGTGTAAAGGATGTGCGGTGGTCACATTAACGTTATTAAGCATGTAAAAAGAAGTGTATGAAGTTACGACAGATTACTTCCGAATATAGAAACGTAGATAAAAAAAACACGTCGTAACGATTTATTATGAAAAAACTTACGTTGTTGTAAAAATGAGCGTTAAGAAAAACGAATGCATATTTAAAAGAAAGAAAATATATCATCTTTTACCCGGATCGGTTTTGAATAAAACTGACGTCAAAGCCTAGACTGACTCGATTTTGAATAATATATAGAAACGTAGATAAAAATAAACACGTTGCTACAGTATATTCAGAGCGTACGAAAACATTATATTTCAAAAAAATTTAAAAAAAGTTATAAGTGGAATAATAGTAAAAATAAGTTAAAGTAATAAAATAAAATAAAAAACTTGGTTTATCATGTTTTTTAATCAACAAAAGAGAAACCAAAAATGAAAGCATGATGTCAGCATTGATTAGTACCCTTAGGTTTTTCAAACGAATCGAATCGGGTTATTCGGTTTATTCGAATTTGGAATTTTTTTCTGGATTCGAATTCGATTCGATTCGAAATAAGAATCACTTAAACCGATTTGAATAAGCTTATTCGAATCGAATCGAATTCGAATTCATTCGAATAAACCGAATTATTATTATTATTTTGAAAAAAAATTACAAATATTACGTCATGTCAACCATACCATAATACAAGAGGGTTCAAAACAACCCCAACAACATTATACAACTAAAAAACGCAGCTTTATACAACATAAAAATACTCCCAAATGTCCAAACGAAAGAAAGGTCGTATTTGAAAAATCGATGACTAGGTAAAGGTTTTGTGGATTTGAACTTTGAAGCCCATAAAAAACTTTAAAAAAAAGCCCACAAGTAATTTAAAGTTAAAAGCCCAAACTAAACCTATTTTTATAAGAGGATATTATATATTTAAAAAGTTATAAATTATATAATATATAAATTCGGGTTATTCGAATCGAATCGAATTGGGGATTTTAGAATTCGAATTCGACTTAATTGTTCGAATCGAATAATTATTCGATTCGAATAAGCCAAAATTCGAAATCGAAATTTTTATTCGAATTCGGTTCGAATCGAATTTCAGTTTATCCGAATGGGATTCGAATAATGAACACCCCTAGTACCCCTACTTGCAAAAGTCCAAAAAGAAAAAGAAATTTGATGCTAATGTAATGGTTAAGTCAGCAATGAAATCCAGAGTTGTAACATGTGTGAAAAAAACAAACCAGCATTTGATAACGATTATCCTTGGCTCTTATTAACTGTCAATATTTTCAATGTTGGTAGTACACACTCTAAAAAATGATAATTTATACTATATAATAAATAAAGGTTTTTCCATGCCACGTGTCGCATTCATATTCATTCTAATCAATTTTTTCCCGTCTCTCTCTCCTATTAATTACACCTCTATCTTTTAGTTAATAATAATATATTTTTAAAGAAAATACTAATTAAACTAATAAAACACATTTATTTTAAATTATCTTATTATAAGAAACTTTGAAATCTAATTATGTAACTTTTATTTTCAATCAAATAGTAAATAAAAGTCAAATTACATTAAATAGTAATTAACGTATTCTTGAAACTCAATTATATATTAATTTTTACATATTTTGAATTTTGTTTTCTATCCTTATTATATGTAATACATTTTTACACCTGTAAAATTTATATATAAAAAATTAATAATTTTATGTATTGATATTTTCACCCCGTGTGTATTACACGGGTTCTAAACTAGTTGTAAGATAAAAAAAGACATTTAAATTTTGAAAGGTTATTTTATTAAATGTCTTAGAATAAATAAATAGATAAAATAAATATAATAATATCTTGAGTAAATTACACATATTGTCCTTTATTTATACTCTAAATTACACTCTGTGTCCTTTGACTTCAATAATTACACCACAGGTCCTTTATTTACATACTTTTATACACCCTATGTCCTTTAGCACTAACCCCATCCATTTTCACCGTTAAATCCCATCATGTGCCCCTCACATGATGGGTAAAATAGTCATTTCATATGCTGTTGTTGGCCCATCTGGTAAATCTGATTCAAAACCCCTAATTGACCATCTTGTGACAGCCCAAGCTCCAACCCAGGAAGCTGCGGCTGATGATTTTGACTATGACTACCCAGAACTGAAGAGAAACTCACCGGCCCGGGAAAATCGAACCCGAAAAACGCAATCTTTTGCAAGTAATTTGAGTTTTCAACCCCCAAATTGCTGGCCGATGGAACAGAAGATGAAGAAGCTGGTTGAAACCCAAATCCAGCTGCGGGCGGCGCGAGCCATAGGGATGTAGGTGTAGCCGCCATGTGGGTTGTGGGTCTACCCATTTGCCAACCGGTCCTACTGCTGCCACTAATATTACCCAATTCATCAATTTTCTGTTGCAAGCCAGCCGAAATCGAGACCCCGTGTGAAGCCGCACCGGTGGCAGCTAACACATAAGCAGGGATGGTTCCAGTTTCCATGGCGGCTATAATTGACGGCTCAGCCTGCTGCATCAGCCATTGAATAGTTTCGCCGTCAGATTTGTTACCCAATTCTCTGGTTAGCTGAAATATTCTTGCGGCGTATAAAGCCGGCACCGGATTCTCCGACCTCTTCCTTCAACCTTGGTGTGGCGGTCTTTGTTGGAGGTGCGTTTGGGTGCTAACTGTTTCTTGGTGTTGGGAACTGAAATCTGGAAATCTTTGATTTCGGAAATCTTATGCTCAAGTATTAGGAAGAAGAGGTGGTGTCGGCTTGAACGAAGGTTGTTGGGTATGGGTTGTTAGGATGGGAGATGGTGACGGGAGTGGTGTTCTTGCAGAGAGAGAGATAGAGAGAGAACAAGGGGGTGGGTGGGTGGGTTAGGGTTTTATAAAGAAAAGTAGGAAATTACATAAATTGTCCTTTTAAGGGTAAAATGACCATTTTACCCTCATGTGCAATGCACATGTCAAGACTTAACAGAAAAACTTAACACCAGTTAGTGCAAAGGACATAAAGTGTATAAAAGTATATAAGAAAAGGACCTGTGGTGTACTTATTGAAGTCAAATGACAGAGAGTGTAATTTCTAGTATAATTAAAGGACAATCTGTGTAATTTACTCTAATATCTTTGTGTTAAATAGAGAGAACGTTTTGTGTTTAAGACATTTAAGTATAAATCGATAAATATGAAGATATGAAAATAAGAATTGAGATTCTTGTTTTTATTTTTTCCTTTTTTGAAGATCATGAAACGGACCATACAAATTTAATTTGACTGGCATTCAAAAATTGATTAAAAAATAAAGCTAATTTACCGGGAAAGTTATTTTGAGATTGTACATTACAAAATAAAATGGGTTAATATGATTATTAAATATTAGTAGATATTAAATCCTTTAAATTTAGATAGCTAATTGAGTTTTGAATTTTGAAATACAATCATGCAATCATTTATACAACATTAACATTAATGAATAGTCAACTATGTATAATCTTTATCTATACTCCTTTATAAAGGATAGAATAGACTTTTCTCACTATTTTTTAAGACGCCTGACTTTCGCCGAGTTTAAGACGCCGGAGCTCCAGGGTTCCCGCACGGCCTGAGACCTTTCGCCTCGCCTCCTTCTTCGCTTTGGACGCCGGCGAGACCTTCCGCCTCCTTCTTCAGTAGGCGTAACTGCTCCTTAATTGCCGTTCAATTTTGACTCCCCCTTAACTCCCCTCCGTACGTTTTCACCGACTATCTGGTCTTGAATCGATGGTAATTTACACGAAGAGGGGCGATTGCTTCACTCACCGATTCCTTCATCACCTACATGCGACCTGTTCAAGGTAACCCCTCTTCATAATCCCTTCTCTTGATTTCAATTACCCATGTTGTGTGCCATTTTAGGTTTTTTATGTGGGGATTGCAAACCCTAAAAGATTTGACGAGTTCACGTGGATCGATCGATGTAAAGCTTCAATTCCTGAATAATTTCGTATCTCCGACACAACAATGCATTACTGGATTCAAGCTTCAACTTCTGATTTTAGCGGACCACTTCCTCAACTTCGGAGGTAATGCTATTGATTTAGAATGGTCCACTTTGGGTGACCTCTGTATTAATGATGGGAAGGTTTTAGGGTGCTCATATTATCAGAGTTTCAGTAGGAGATTGGGCTGCAGATGTTTCTATAAGCATCTTCTTCCTCTTCCCTGAATTAATTTTTACGGATTCATATGAAATGTCTAATAAGTTTTAGAGAAAAAAAACATGAATACTTATCTGCTTTAGAGTAAAACAGTAATAATATTAAACAGTTAATATCTACATGATATTGCTTTGTGCAGCAGGTCCATAACTTTGGGGTACCATTCTCCCTGGTAATTCATGAGGGTGAGACATTAGCTGAAGTTAAAGCAAGGACACATAAGAAATTACAGGTTCCAGATGACGAGTTTTCCAAGGTATACACCATTCTTTTCTAAAAAATATTTTGTGATCAATTGTTGGATTTTGTTTCTAACCTCAAATTTGATTTTACTATCAAAGTTCTCTTAATTACAGCTTTAGTGTCGATTGTGATTCTTGATCAATTATACGTGCAGTATTTGGATGTAAAATCACTGCTAATTCATGTCGGTTATGAGCACCTATATTCCACATATTTGAGTTAATTACAAGCTTAGTTTTGTGGATTGTTTGCATGACTAAATAGCCACTGTTTTCGGATGCTAATCTTCACTGTTTTGGGCTGTTTAGGTGTTGGAGCTTAAAAAAATATAGAGAATGCAGGTGGTGAGAAGTCGAATAGCCAGAAGGTAAAGGCTCACAAAATCCAAAATATAAGTACAATATAATTTGAGTACATTTGGGAAAATGGGTTGGGTAACGACTTACGGCGGTAAAATTTGGGAGTGGGGTGGATCAAGGTTTAATTTATATGTAATAAAATTACAAATATATATATATAATTAATATTTTAAGTTGACTTAATGGGCTTAAAGTGGTTTATTTCGTTTCTTCTGGTTTATTATCATATCTTTTAATATACGTGGCAATTCAAACGTGGCAAAAATTACAGCTTTATGATCCTCAAGGGTACTGGTCTTATAACCAAACTGTCATTGAATTTCAACAGTTTCATGCTCTTCTTAGAAGGTTCACGTACTAAAGATGAACTGTTTCAAGTGCCTAGGGTTCAGAATTACACCAGGCAACGATGCACTCGTCGTGGCCTTATTCAGGTTCCAGCTATTAGAGGTAACTTTGAAAGTTAAACATAATACATAGAGGTGGCAAACTGGGAGGGTCGGGCTGGTTTGGTAACATGTCAAAATAGGTTCGGGCTAAAATGAGTAATTTAAGTTCAGCATGAAACACCGTTCGTACAATTTTATTGATTATTCTATAGTTATTCGTTTGTTTGTTATATATATATTTTTAATGTCACTACAGTGAATGAGGGGTTTATAATAATAAAGATAATAATAATATAATGATGGTTATGATGACGATAATAATAACAGAAAATGAAAACTATTGTATTTTCTTTATTTTAGAGGTGGTTTTTCATCCTAGAATTTTAACTTTAATCATTATAAAAATTTGTTTAATCATTTATTTTAGTACTACTGAGTTACTGTTCTGTTTTTTTCTTTTTATTTAATCTTTTTGTTGGTTTTAATTGTTACTATCATTATTAATTTTCTTTTAAAAAATGTTGGTTTCAGCTGTAAGAAAACCGTCTTTTGCTGCAATTGACGGGGTTGCTTTGGTAGGGCGCCTCCCCTCCCTACCCGCCACCCGGGTTCGAACCACCCCAGCCCTCTCCCCCTCCCAGTTTTCAGCTTTTTTTTTTTAAGTTTCTTTTTCGTTTTTTTGTTTTTTCTTCTCTGTGGTTAATTTTAAGATCCACCAGAAAAGCTTGTTTTTTCAGCCATCCTTCATATTGGAAAAGCTTGTTTTGTTTCTTATTCCTCAAATTACAAGCTTAGAGTATGATAGAAACGATGAAATTGGCTTCCCTGGTACACACATTTGTTACAACAATAAAGATTAGGTTTGTTAGTTCTGATTTTGGTAAGTTCGTACAGTTTTTTTCAAATGTCTAAATGTGTGCATGTTTGCATATGTATATGTCTATGTATGCATGTATATATGTGTGTATATATACATATATTTAAATTTGATAGTTGGACCATAGAGTTGCTAATTTTGGAGATAAGATTTCATATCAGGAACAAGAAGTGAAACATTTTTTTTTGTTGCTAATTTGTTATTTTTTATTTTTAAACTACTAAAATATTTATCAATCTGCAGTTTTATTTTTTTATTTTATAGATTTTATCAAGTGTTTCTCTTTACTTGACGAACGAATTTTAGTCCGGTGTAGGTATGTGGCTCAGTGGCTCCAGTGAAGAATCATTGGTCCCTGATTGTTTGTTTGATTTACATGTTACGTTACTATGGAGGTGTTGCAGATCCGGAGGAAGTGTTCTTATTTACTCCGGAGTGGATTCAACTCCAAGATGTGTTTGGTTTTTTTTATTGCTTTAGACGAATAAAACTCGATCAGGAGGTGAACTTAGCATTTGAAGGTTCATACAGTTGAGATGGAAATTGATGTGCTCTAAATTATACATATATTTCACATCATTTGCGTTCCATTTATTGTCAATTTCTCTATACATTGATTGAATTTGTCGCTTATTTAGCTTCTATTTGAATTCTAAGGAATCCCGGACTTAAAAGATACAATCAAGCAAATAAGTGGCAAAGAATGAAGAAATTGGACAACTCAGGAGACCAAGCACGGGCCGTGCCCCATCAAGCACACCCCCGTGCCCCATCATCAAGAAGAAAACAGAAGTATTCCAAGATCAGCACGGGCCGTGCCCCATCAAGCACACCCCCGTGGTCAACCTAGAATTGTACCAGTGTACTTTTGTCCCCCGACCAGGTGTAACACGGGGCCGTGCCCCATCAAGCACGCCCCCGTGCCCAGTACATGTTCAGTACGTTTGCGACAGAAAACAAAAACGGTTACGCTGTGGTCCCAACACGGGGCTGTGCCTCACCAGGCACGGGCCGTGCCTCATTGCCCAGACAGCCTATAAATTGAGCCTCTTGGCTCATTTGAAGGGGGCGCTGGGAGAAGAATTCCACTAAAAAAAACACTCGGGAACCAGACTTGGGAGACCATTTGGAGGCTTGGGAAGGTCCATTCCATCATCAAATTCCACCTAGAAGATCACTACACTACTCCACTTGGAAACTTTGGTTATATCTTTGCTCATATCATGATTTGCTTGTATTCCATTTGTGTTGTTGTTTGCAAGCTCACTATGAGCTAAACATCTTTTCAATCATCTTAGTTTGATGAAGCTTAATTAATTATGTTGAACTTATGACTATGGCTAAAATATTATGTTAATGTAATGATAATCTTGTGTTAATTTCTTGATGGAGTTGCATGTCTAAATATTTATGAATCAACTAAAGGTTTATAAATGTGAAATTATATTGTGTTGGAAAACCTATAAGACTATCATTTATTTATAACCTTAGTATCTATCTTTTGGGTATAATGTTATAGCTAAGAATTATGAATGATCTTTGAAACCTTTGTTGTGAAGTAAATGTTGAGACATGCAAACCCGTTGATCGTGTTTGGAAAAACTAAGAGAAGTGTTATGATTCTTCTTTATCAATAGTTATGTTAATTGAAGTATTGATGACTCGAGCTAAAATTTATATAACTTTGGTCTAGGATTTCATAAGTTAAGAAATTACACCATTTTGTCTAACTAAACTAATCTTAAGTGGGCAACATGTAATTTACTCATAGATGTCTTTCTTAATGATTATGGGATTAGAAACCTTGACAAGAATTTAATTCACTCGCTTTAAAGAACATTAACATAATTGCAAACTTTAGCCATATAATT
Source organism: Smallanthus sonchifolius (assembly GCA_023525975.1). Taxonomy (NCBI): domain Eukaryota; kingdom Viridiplantae; phylum Streptophyta; class Magnoliopsida; order Asterales; family Asteraceae; genus Smallanthus; species Smallanthus sonchifolius. The sequence continues at coordinate 123,271,866 of CM042019.1, forward strand.
TGTTTCGACATAATTAAATAAGCGGATTCTAAACTAAGATGATTGTCTCTCCTCAAAAAAAAATTATTCACCACTTTTAAATTAAGTCTTTGCAAAAATTCACTACATTCATTTCAGAAAAAGATTCATCAAAAAGGAAATTGAAACAACAATTATTTGCTCTTTCAAATTAAAAGCTTGGATCGAAACGTTAACTGTGTCCATGGATTGACATCCGGTTCTTATCCAATAAACACTGAGATTGATTATACTTCTTGTGTGTTACAAATGAGAGATAAGAGAGGATTAAATAGAAAACATAACTACACTTTAACCCCTCTAGAATAGACAAATACTTATTGACTAATATTCCCCCGCAAGCTAAGGCCGGGGAGCGACCTGTAGCTTGGACCGTAGAAAGAGGAACCGTTGTGAGGGTAGCGGCTTAGTGAATACATCGGCAATTTGATCATTGGTGGAGATGAACTGGACCGAGAGTTCTTTCCGGGCAACTCTTTCTCTAACAAAGTGGAAGTCAATTTCAACATGCTTTGTGCGGGCATGGAATACGGGATTTGCTGAGAGGTACGTGGCCCCGAGATTGTCACACCATAGTGTGGGAGCAGAATTGTTGAAGACCCGTAGTTCTTTTAATAATGCTTGAATCCAAGTGAGTTCAGCAACGGTGTCCGCAAGGGCCTTGTATTCGGACTCAGTTGACGACCGTGAGACAGTTTTCTGTTTCCTAGCCCAATCGGCATCGGAGAAGGCTGTCAAGGAGTTAAGCGTAGCATCTGTGTAGGCATGTAAACGGGTACCAGAGGCATGTTGAAGGAGAAGGCCATAGTGAAAGGTGCCCTGTAGGTACCGGAGGATCCTTTTGACTGCGGACCAGTGATTTGTAGTGGGCAAGTGCATGAACTGGCAGACCTTGTTTACTGCAAAGGTAATGTCAGGCCGAGATAAAGTTACATACTGAAGAGCACCAACCATTTGGCGATACTTAACCGGGTCATCAAAAAGGGGGCTGTCACCAAGAGCAAGGTTGGAAGTTGTTGAGATGGGAGAGGACATCGGCTTGGACTTGGAGAGATTAGCCCGGGCAAGTAGTTCTGTGATATATTTCTGCTGAGAAAGAATCACATCAGCACCTTGATGAGAGATTTCAATCCCCAAAAAATAGGATAGGGACCCCATGTCTCTAACTGCAAAAGCCTGTTGGAGACGGTTAACCATTTGATCAATGGCTTGAGAATTATTACCTGTCAACACAATGTCATCAACATATACAAGCATATATAATAAGGTGCCCTGAGAGGAGTACACAAATAGAGATGGACCGGTTTTGGACCCAATAAACCCAAGTGCCAAAAGGGCCGAGGACAGGCGTTGGAACCAGGCCCGGGGAGCCTGTTTAAGGCCGTAGAGAGCCTTATGGAGCAGGCACACATGATCAGGGAAGCGAGAATCAACAAATCCAGGAGGTTGTTGTAAATAAACCGTCTCAAGGAGATCACCATGGAGAAAGGCGTTCTGAACATCAAGCTGCCGGAGGGGCCATCGTTGGGTGACTGCAAGAGATAGGACAACTCGGATGGTGGTAGCCTTAACCACTGGGCTGAAAGTTTCTTGATAATCAATCCCTGGTTGCTGATTGAACCCCTTAGCAACTAACCTCGCTTTGTAGCGTTGAATTACCCCTGTCTGATCAGTTTTAAGTTTGTACACCCATTTGCAGGTAACCACATTGGTATTAGGCACACGTGGAACCAGAGACCAGGTTTTGTTTCTCATAAGGGCTGAAAATTCTTCATTCATGGCAGCCCGCCAGTGAGGATCCTTGTTAGAAATGGCAAAGGTGGGAGGTTCAGTAATGGAGGGGGAGGTGTGATAGGACTGAGGAGTAAAGGGTTTGGTTTGTTTAGGGTGAGGCCGTAGGTTAGCAGGCCGGGTACGGGTGGTAGATGAAGCAGGGGCTGGAGCAGGGGCTGATGGAGTAGGAACAGCAGGTTGTGTAGGGCGTCGGCGCTGGTAGGTCTTGAAGATTGGTGGAGGTGGTGGTGGCGGTGGGCTGGGTATTTGAGGTGACCGAGCATGTGAGGGAGAAGGAGAGGTGGGAGGGGTTGGTATTTGTGGTGGAGTGTGTATGTGGGCAGACTGGACATCTGAGGGTGAAGGTGGTGGTGGAGTAGGGTAAGAGGAAATGTAAGGATTTGATGCTGGTGGAGGAGTGGAAGGGCCCGTGGGTGTGGAGAAGGGAAATGATTGTTCATGGAAGCGGACATGGCGAGCAATGTATAAACGCTCAGTTTCAAGGTCAAGGCACCGATACCCGTGATGGGTGGGGCTGTAGCCGAGGAAAACACAAGGAATGGATCGAAAATCCATTTTATGATTGTTATACGGACGAAGGTGAGGGTAACATTGGCACCCAAAAACCCGAAGGAACGAAAAATCTGGAGGATGTTTAAATACTTGTTCAAAGGGAGAAATGTTGGAGTTGGTACGGGTGGGCATCCGATTAATAAGGTAGATGGCCGTATCAAAGGCAAAATGCCAAAACCGATGTGGGACATGTGAATGTGCTAATAGGGTGAGGCCTGTTTCAACCACATGTCGGTGGCGTCGTTCCACAAAGCCATTCTGTTCACTCGTATGTGGACACGAGACCCGATGTGTAATCCCTAAGGTGGAGAAAAATTTGGATAGATTACGAAATTTCCCCCCCCCCAATCAGTTTGGACGGACTTGACTTGAGTTTGGAACTGTCGTTCAACTGTAGTGAGAAATTGTTTGAAGGTTGCAAAGACATCAGATTTTAATTTCAAGGGAAAAATCCACATAAAGCGGGAGAAGTGATCAACACATAACAAGAAATAATTGTAACCATCAAATGAGGAAACGGGAGCGGGACCCCAAACATCACAAAATATTAAGTCCAAAATATGTGTGCTTTTATAAGGTGATAATGACAAGTGGAGTTTTGAGGACTTGCCAATGGCACATGAGTCACAAAAATTATTAGCACATTTATTCAACAAAGGTAAACCATATTTAGATAACATAGATGTCAAAAGCTGTGGATGTGGATGCCCTAGCCGTTGGTGCCATGTGACCGAGGAAGCACGAGTGGTGGAGTATGCTGTTTTCTAGAGTAGTTGAATTTTAGGAGGCTGAAATGAGTAGAGTCCACCATTACTTGGACCCGTGAGGAGGGTACGACGTGTGGGTTTGTCCTTCACAGCAAAGAAAGTAGAGTGAAACTCAAAAAACACGTTATTATCATGACAAAAGCGTTGAACGGAAAGTAGATTTTGTTTAATTTCAGGAACATGAAGGATATTCTTTAAAGAAAAAGTTTTGTTAGGTGAGTATAAAGAAGTGGAACCAATGTGGAGAATGGGTAACCCCTTACCATTGCCAACGTGAAGGTTGTCTTCACCATAGTAAATTTCAGAGCTGTCAATACTTGATAGATCCGGAGCAACATGATGGCTGGAACTGTGTCTGGGAGCCAAGATGTGGCAGATTGTGACCGATAATCAGTGAAATTTGCAGAGGGATGTTGTCTAACCCGAAGTGTAGAGGGGTCACGGTTCGGGCACTGAGATGGAACATGTCCTATACCACACCGAGAGCACGAGCCATAAACAGTATTCTGGTTGGAGGCCCAACTAAACTGGCTTCGATTGCCACTACCTTGGTTTCGAGTATTAGAACCTCGTCCACGACGACTGTAGTGACCACGGCCACGGTTAGTGTGGAACCGTGAGGGCTGAGAATTTGTATAGAAGGCCCGTGGAGGCTGCTGTGAGCCTGATGGCTGGAGTTGGAAGCCAAGTTGGGCAACAAGTTGCTGGAGGGCTTGAATGGCTGCTGATTGCGTGGAAGAAGACCCACCAGAAACAGCTGAGTTGTTGTTGGACAGGGCTGTAAAAGCCTGAGCAGGGGGCACCTCAACAGCCGACTTCCGGATCATAAAGTCATGATCTGCTAACAGCCCATTAAGTTCAGAAAAAACGGTTGGAAACTGTCGTGCAAGCAGGGTAGACTTCAGCCCGTTGTATTCATCTCTGAGTCCTGAAATAACAAGCATAACAAGGTCCTTTTCTTTAACCGGCTCGCCAATATTGGCTAGAGCATCGGAGTACTCAGTTGCTCGGGTAAGGTACGCAGATGAAGATTCATCTCCCTTCATTTGTATTTTTAGCAACTGAGTTTTCAGGGTGTATTCCCTGGAGGACGTGTGGGGTGCATAAGCACGTTCAAGAGATAGCCAAAGATCACGAGAGGTGTTACCTTGGACATGTTGGAATGATGATTCAGAGACAGTTCCCATGCCGAAAAACATGGGTTTGGTGTCAACAGAAATCCAGTAGAGGTCTCCTCCTCCTTCCCTGAAATCTCCGATTGTATTGTAGCAGGGGGGCAGGAGATAGTGCCGTCGACATAGCCAAATAGGTTGTTTGTTACAAGGAAGGGAGTAATCATTGTCTTCCAGTGTCCATAATTGGTGGATGAGAGAGTAAATCCAAATTTGTGGGAGTTGTGGGTTGTCTTCTCAGTCTGGGAAAAGGCTATGATAGTAGAACTGGCCATTGTTGGTGGAGGGGGATGATTTTATCATTTGATCTGGAAGGAAAGCAGTAATTTGCTACGATTGTGGGAAATTTGATATTTTGCTGATAATTTGGTCCGGGCGTTTATATGTACCACGGAAAGATGGAATGGAATTTAATTACAGATGACTTCAACTGAATATTTTAATTTGATATTGAAGCTATTTAGATAGTAAAGCTTGTTACAGAAACTTATGGATAATTTGAAAGGTTTGTTTAAGGATTTTCTCATGGATACAGAGATGCAAGTGAGTGTTTTAGAGTGCAACCAAACGGAGAATTGTAAATCACAGTATCATGTTTTGATATTAAATTGGAGCTGGTCAAAGGCATGTGCATCTCAATTGGATATGGATGTTTTTTATTCATACAGAAATATATCAAATTTAATTCAAAAGCTCATTTGCTATTTTCAATATGGGTGAATAGTGGAGGTGATTTCATTTTGATACAGAAATTTTCTGATTGTAATACAGAAGACTTATACTTAAAAGTCTTGAAGCCAAAGTTGGTTAATTCATATACATTATCTTGTGGTCAAAGTTGACGTGCTTTTGCATCAAGTTAGTATTTGGGATAATACAAAATTCAAGTGGATGAGATTAAAGGTTGTGTTATGAATATGAAATTTGATCGGGCAGATAATAATACGAGGATGTTGGTCGACTACAGAGTCGAAGATTAAAAAAAAATCATAAAAAATTAAAAAGTTTTTGTTTGGTTTGATTTTGAAGAGAATGATGGAGACGGATGATTGGAATAGTGTTTTTGGTTGTTCGAGATGGTGTTGATTCAATAATACATTAAAAAAAGAGCAATTATAAGTTGTCTTGTTTCAAATAAGTTGAAGGAGCAAAGGGAAAGGCGAAGCGATAGCTTAGCCAAGAAGAGGTCGAGCTTGTTTTGTAGATTTCTTAGTAATATGATTCTTATCCGGGTTTCACCGACAACAAAGGGAAATAACTTTCACTTAAACTTTCCTTCCATTATGTCATGCGAATGACACCCAACTAGGACCATGGTTGCTGAACTGGTAAATCTTGTTTCTCTTGTTTCTGCAAAAAAACTCCAAACTTTAGTTCTGTCGCCATTTCTGAATGTTATCCTCTAAATGAATGATGAAGCTGAAATACTTTCAATGAATTTGATTCATCAAGTTCATACATTTTGTTTACAGGTTGAACAGGCACAAGCCGGTCTAAAAGCACTTGCATAATCTGAGAAAGACTATAAATCATCTCTGTGGGAACTTTGTTACTACTGAGAGCTACATTTGATGACACATGAAGTCACTTTTACAAGTCTTGTGACTCCAATAGGACATATGTATTGCTAATTATAGTGCCTTACTTATTCCGTTTATGCCAAGAATGTCAAACGTTAATTGAGAATCATGACCAGATTAAGCTTCTTAGCAATGCATGAAATAACTTAACCACCACATTCAAGGTATGCATCTGAAATGGCCAATCATGTTGCCATTCCTCTCTTTTTTGTTCATTTTATCTTTTATTCTTGTGACAAAATACAATTAATGCTACTATTAGGATGTAGATGGAATGATTTAGGAAATTGTACATTGAACTGTCATTTTCATAAATGATGATCCAGGTGCGTAGGAATTACAGGTCAAACTTTATCATAAAGGTAAAATTTCCTTTTTATCATCGTTATCAATTTACTTATGTTTTCTTTTTCATTTTTTACAGAATTTTCCTTTTTTATCAGTTTTGCTTATATGTTTTTTAAGGTGCCTATCTCTTGAACATGACAACAAAATCAATGGTGAGAGTCTAGATTTGTTGAGGTATATAGATGCTCACTTTGAACGACCCTCATTACAATCGGATGTAAGATTTAACTAAGAGTTATCATATTTCCATTTTCACCCTCTTTCTACATTGTTACAAGTTATTGTTATTGACCCTGCAAAAGAGAGCTTGATGAGGAGTTACTGACATACACCGGCACGTTTGGTAAAACATTGTCTTCTGTGTTTAAAGATGTTGTGAAAGAAATTGGTGTGACTCCATCATTTTCTTATAGTTTTTGTATTAATTAAATTATTAAATAGAGAATTCTCCACGAGGATTGAATATCAATGATTCTGTGTTGGTTTTACAAACTAACAGAATCTAAACTAACAGAAAATGAGTACCGCGTTGTAAATTGTCGCCGCCGCCACAACGCCGTTGTTTTTAAACACAAATAGTTGACTTTTTGTTGAAAATGTCAACTATCACGATGTTTTGTTTGAAATTACATCTGTACATATTGTTCCAAATAGCGCGTTTTTTGCGAAGTTTGAAATCTTTTTGGTGTTTCCACAAAAACTGTAGAATCCAATTTTGACTTCTTGAGAAATTTTGAGGTTAACTCTCAAAAGTCAAAATTTGACTTTTTTTGGGTAAATGTGTTTACATAACTCACCAAATTCATGGGTCGAAGGCTCATTTGGGCGTAGATCTCATATGTATCTTTGTCTTTCTATATAAACTATCAAATTAAACAAGTGCAAAAAACATAAAATTAAATTGGTATGGGGTAACTTTTTCTTATTTTTACGTTACGATATAGATTTTGTTTAAACCCTAAACGTGTCGGATTTAATTTATTTCATGTTTTGGGGCACATACGGAACTCCCGTCGCAACGCACGGGTTTCCTACTAGTCTTTACAAAAGGATTAGAGCAAATGGATCTAAGAGCAAGGGGTATACCCGTGTGATTGTGGTGTGGTGTGATAATAAAGTGCACGCCACGTGGCTCCACGTCACTACCATCATTATCACACCACCCATCACTTGGCAAGGGGTATACCCGTGTGATTGTGGTGGTGTGATAATTAAATGTTTCTATTAATTTATTTCTCTCAAAAGCAAGTTTCCATTGAACCAACGGCTAGTTTTCATTGAAGAACGTCGTGAGAAATATCACGCCCCTCGATCACGACGTGAAAAAAAAAATCAAGAGGGCGGTGTTCCATGCTAATCACGACGTGATTAACCAAGCCACATCGGACCACGGCGTTATTTGGGAGTGTATACCTGATGCTCTAAGTGGGGCTAGCTTGGGTTTGACACCTGAGGATAGAAGGAGTTGGGAGAAAATACAGGTGAATGCAAAAGTTAATGTCTATTTAATTAGAATATTTTATCATGCATTTGTTGTAATTTGGGTTATTTAATTAGCACCCACTGAACTTCAACCTCTCTTTGTAATTTTGTGTAGAATATAGCCCCAAAAAATGCAGGCCCCTTCAAATTTTGTGGATAAACACCTTGACCTATCAAATTACCTGAAGGAGTAGAGAAGATAGAAGATAAATATCCTCGTATTGGTTTGAGTGGTTTCATTTTTACTCTGGTGCATATAGAGAAGAAGAAGGTCACTAAAATATAAATAAAGCTAAAAACCTACGGTCAAAATCTAATTCAAATATACTTTCAAATTATTTTATTTATTATTTCTGTCAAATAAAGATAGTGCAGTAAAAAAGTGAGTTACAATACACTGCACACACGTCACTTAATAGTCAAAAAGTAGGTTTTACAATATTTACATTTTTTTAATTACTTGTTTCTTACTTTACTTATTTTTATAATACACTAGCTTAAAACCCGTGTCTACACACGGGGTAAAAAGCATCAGTATATAAAATTCTTAAATCCTTATGTATGTATTTTACAGGTGTAAAAATGTATTACATATACTAAAAATAGAAAATAAAATTCAAAATATGTAAAAATTAATATATAATTGGGTTTAGAAAATACGTTAATTACTATTTAATGTAATTCGACTTTCATTTACTATTTGATTGAAAATAAAAGTTAAATAATTAGATTTCAAAGTTTCTTATAATAAGATATAATTTAAAATAAATGTGTTTTATTAATTAGTATAGTTAGTATTTTCTTAAAATATCTTATTATTAAAAGATAAAGTGTATTGAATAAGAGAGAGAGACGGGAAAAAAATGATAAGAATTAATATGGAGACGACCCATAGGGTTCCATTCACCATAGCACCTCTATTGAGCGGGGAAGATGAGGATTCCGAGTGGGGTTGAGAATGAACGATTCCCGACTCGCTACATCATGATCGTTGCCTGCTACGTGTGATCTTTTTATACCCCTTCAGGCATCGTTGTCGCAACTATCGATTGTCGGAAAGCTCAACAATACGCAGCCCACAACAAATTTTGATGTTTTGAAGTTGTCGTTGGATTTTGCAGGTTCTATTGGTACATAGCTTCATGTGTGATGGACTGATTTTTTAGGGTTAATACGTCGGAGTTCGGACACAAAGCAAAATGATACCATTACCGGAAGCTCCATTGCCGATCGATGGGGAATTTCCCAAACTCAATCGCATTTAAATTATGTATACCCCATAGGGTTCCATTCACCATAGCACCTCTATTGAGCGGGGAAGATGAGGATTCCGAGTGGGGTTGAGAATGAACGATTCCCGACTCGCTACATCATGATCGTTGCCTGCTACGTGTGATCTTTTTATACCCCTTCAGGCATCGTTGTCGCAACTATCGATTGTCGGAAAGCTCAACAATACGCAGCCCACATGGTGGCGACGGTCGGGAATCGTTCATTCTCAACCCCACTCGGAATCCTCATCTTCTCCGCTCAATAGAGGTGCTATGGTGAATGGAACCCTAATGGGGTATACATAATTTAAATGCGATTGAGTTTGGAAAATTCCCCATCGATCGGCAATGGAGCTTCCGGTAATGGTATCATTTGAATTGAAGGATTTCACGTTTTCTCTTTAACAAATTTTGATGTTTTGAAGTTGTCGTTGGATTTTGCAGGTTCTATTGGTACATAGCTTCATGTGTGATGGACTGATTTTTTAGGGTTAATACGTCGGAGTTCGGACACAAAGCAGAGGGAAAAAAGTTATAGAGAACGAGAGCAGAATGGCATAATAGGTTTCCGAGTGTGACCTCGATTACTTTACTTCACTGTCTGGTAATTTCTTTGTTCCTTGATCATTTGTTTTTATCACATGTAGTTTATGTAATCATTCATTTTATGTTTTCGAGACATGTGTATGATAAAAATTCACCAAAATTTGCATGTGTGTGTTGAATCCAAGGGAGAAAGAAGTAAAAATATCAACAAAATCAGGCATTTGATCAATATTAAAGCTTTTCTGCAACTTTCCTGAGACACTGGGAATGATAGGTATCTATTTGGTAAGCAAATCTCTTCATTATTCTTTTACATATTCAATGTTGATGGGTTTTAACCCCAAATAGTTAAAACCATAAAATTGATTGTAAATCTTGAGTTTGATGGTTTAGATTTTTTTTTGCAGGTGTGATGCTTTGTACTCTTATAAATTGTGTTTGAGTTTCAGTTTTTTTTGTTGAATTTTTTTATTAATTTATGTATCTAATGAACATATGTTTGTCTAGATTGCAGTTCATCATTCATCTCATGAAACTTCAAATTCCTGCAAATCTGATCCTTTGGGAAGGGATAAACATGTAAGATTCTTGATTATACACTTTTGACTCAAGTTTCAAATATTTGTGAGTTTTTATGCTTTTTGATTCATGATTGGTTTTAGGCTATATAATTTGCTGATTTAGGGAGTGTTTGATAGGTGAGGCAGTTTTATGGAACGTGATGGTGGATGGATATGTTAGAATTGGAGATGCACGATAAAATGCCACAAATAAGTATGGCGCCTCGAAGATCAAAATCAGGAAATTTTTCCATGCCTGGTAAGCGCCGACCACCGATGTTATTGTTCCACCCCCTTGGGGTTAGTGACAGTCAGTGATAACCACGATTTACCGTCGCCGCCAGGTTTAGTTTTCACCTTTGCGGAACCCTAAGTGGCGGTGGTGTGTTTGTTGTCAATGTCGGGATTGGTTGCGCCTTTGTTTACTCTGTTGGCATATTTGATTTCATCGACGGTTTGGGTGGGTTTTTTTTCTTCGCTGCACCCTAGCCGCCGGTTGTGTGGTGGTGGCGACAACGCAAGCACCGAGCAGGTTTACAACTTAGCAAAAAACTTATTTGGATTTAGTATCTATTGACTGTTTAATTTCATGATAATTAGATTTAGAGAAGCACACAAGCCATAAGAAAATTGATTATTTAGATTAATGAATAATTACCTAAATATCTCCACTTTAAAAACCTGTTATTTGATAAGGCATTATGATTGTTATATTATTGTGAGGAACTAATCTTTGCAACACAGCGTACTGTACAGTGACTCCTTTTACCCTATTGAGTGTTTGGTAAAATTAATTAGAACTTAGAATATAGTTTTATGATTATTTGGACTCAAATTATTCAAACCTGGTAGAACAGATAAGCAGTTGGAGTAACAAAAATTATTACTGACATACATATAACATAACCTAAGTAGCCTAACATTAAGAACCTGATTATCTATCCTTTTAGGTGTTCAAGAGCATAGATGGCAACCAAGAATCTGTGAATGAACTCAATACATCAGTTTCTTAACTCACATCCAATCCTTAGTTCCCATAAAAACTCCCGGTTTTCCTCTTATTCTTTTAACCTTCTTTAAAGTTTATTTGTTAATGCTCTTTTGAGAAAAATGTAAATTACTTAATTATGCACACTCCCTATGTTAAGCAGGGCCTTACACATTTGTCATCTGCTACCCTTAGTAAAGCAAGATTTTTTATACTAGAACATCTAATTTGCGCTCTACAAATGAGGAATTCACATATCAAAGGTAACATAATTACTAATAAATGTTATTTTTTCTAAAAAATTTCCATCAATAAAAGAAACGACGATCTGTTCAAAAAATTTACATCATGACAACGGTTGAATGTAACAAGAGCGGTGTGTTTTTCGTTTACGGTTATAAAGGAACTGGGCAAAACTTTTTTATGGAAAACATTGTCTATAGCAATAAGATCAAAAGGGTTTAGGGTTTTTTTTTTTTTTTTCTTTTGGAAAGGGGACGGTACCCCAGGTAAATTTTATTAAAAACAAATAAGTTAAGTACAAAGAGAGGAGACTAGCAGCCAACGAAGGGACAGTTCCCCTAAGTCAGAAACCCGCCAGCCCCCGTAAAACCGGGCACACCCAATCAGGTGATTCCGTCCATCAGTTCAAACCATAATACCCATCCAGTTCTAGACTTACAATACAAATAAACAAGAAAATAACATAACCAAAAACACACAGAGGAGTTTAAATAACAAACATAAAACCAAACGTTACTTTTGTTCCTTGGCTTGTTTCTCTTTTGACCATGCTCCAGGTTATTCTGCATATTCACAACGTGAATAGTGTTCTTGAGGTGGCTTATCCCACCTATATCATTATACTCATCTCGACCCCATTTTCCAAAAGATATAGATCCGATGCATCCAATGATTAGAGTCCTGAGGCCTGAGCGTCCTATATTGGGCCCAACCTTATTGATCCATTTTTGCCACCTTGTACCAATACCCTCAATGGTCCGATAGCTTTCAGGTCTTCCCGCATATGCATCAACCGGCTTCGACCTTCCCTCCATTCCCGAACATTTTTTGAATATTTTAGCTTGATCCGCAACCACATCCACTTTGACCCGGGGCCAGATTCGACCACCCTGCCATAAATAAAGACACCACAGAACCAATATCCAACCCAAAGAACTTCCCCAAAACCCAACCCCTCCCGTTATGGTGGTAGATCTCCCATCACTCTTTTTAGTGGTAGCTCGTGTGCATTGTGTACCAACCCAACCCACCCCATCCATGTAGAACCATAACGAGCCCCAACCCAACGGTAATATCCCACCAAATCTCACACCCATAACGCTCAAAAAGGAAGTGAAGTGTGTGCATCTTGTACCAACCCCAACCCGGACTTTTCCGGACGTAGACTGCATGTAAAAGGCTCTCCCCATGCAAGCCTCGAGAAGCCAAGTCCGAGCTTGAAAAAAGGAGCGGTCCCCCCCCAGTTTCCCCAGCTATGGGACAAAACCTTCCGTCGCTCCAGTAACACTCTGTGTAACGTGTGCAAGATGTACCAACCGTAATTTCCTGTCTCCCCAAAACCCATAGCTGGTCCAACCCCATCCCTTTCCCATATAATTCGCCCAGATCATCCAAGAAGTACAAAAGACACTCAACACTCTTTAAGGTGGTGAAACGTGTGTGTCGTGTACCATCCCACCCTCGTCCGATTCCCATAGAAGAATACAGGTTGCATGTCTCACCACACATGCATAACCCATATGGAGCCATCCACCTGCAAATGTGATAAAACAAACAAAAACGAAAGTGAACCCAAACCATCCAACCCCTTCGAAAGATCCCCCCCCCTGTGCAAGAAAGCCTCCCGCCACTCCAGATATTTATAGTGTAACGTGGTGCATGTTGTACCAACCCAAATGACCATTACCCGAAGAGAGCACAGGAATCCCAACCCTTTCCCTCCTAAGTCTCCACTCTAAAAAAGAAGATGCACGTTCATATTCCTACTAACTAAAAGGATTCTCAGTAAATGGCCCCGTAAGTGAGTTTCCCCAAGACGCCTCTCCCGGTTCGACACAGGATCCGCCCTACTCCCCCTCCTGACCCATCTAACATTCATTAGTCTCAGGAATGTTTGTCCGGTTCCTCGACACCCAGAACCCCCATATATTTTGAAGCTCGAAAGCTTTTTTACTTCCCCTGATGGTCAAGCCTTTAAGTCTAGTCTTCACACTATCCTCGATAATGTTACTAAGAACCGTCTCACTCCTATGCAAGTTTTGGAAAAGACGGATGTTCCGCTCCTGGCATATGTGATAAATAGTAGCCGCGAGGAGTAATCTCCATATGATACTATCAATAGTCTTATTTCTCTTAAGAGTGCTCAGGTGAATGATACATTCATCCCAGTCTTGAGGCGGGTTATTAAAATCCCCCAGCTTACAAATAGTCTCCCAAACAGTCCGTGTAAACCGGCACCCAAAGAAAAGGTGGGTGTGGCTATCTTTTTGGGTCAAGCAGAAAGGACACAGCATGTTGCTCGCTTGATCCCATCTCCTCATCCGGTCTTGAGTGAGTAGACGATGTTTAATGTCCAGCCAAGTAATGAACGCATGTCGAGGGATATTTTGACTAAACCACACCGTTTTATGCCACACGACTTCAGGGACACTTTCACTCAAATCCTTGAAAACCTGTTTAGTGTTGAACTCTTCCATACGCTCCTCATTCGTTCTCCATTTCATAGTATCAATCTTCTCATTCAGGAGCCTGGGAGGGGGGAAATCCCAAAGAAATGGGAATTTGGTCTGCCATTCCTCCGGCCACCTCCATTCGCCATTGTTTATAATAGTGTGGACAGTACTGTCAACATTAAGCCCCGCATGAACAATCTCTCTTTAAGAAATAATATCACCAAGCGGGCTACAAGGGTGCCAGTTATCGTACCAAATCGAGGTACCCTTCCCATTCCCAATAAAGGAAATACAGTGTTTCCTGATAAGATTTCTGTTATTCAGAATATTCTTCCAACTCCAGCTTTCACCATCTTCAACCCTCACGTCCCAGAAACTTCGATCTTTGAGTTTGTGAAGATAGACCCACTTGACCCAGATGGACTCCTTTCTGGTGATGATGTGCCAAGCATGTTTGGCCATAAGAGCATTATTCCTGATCCTAAGAGATTTTATCCTCAGTCCTCCTTGCTCCCTAGGACGACAAACCTCTGTCCAGCTGACTCTAGCTTTTCCTTTGCATTGATCTGACTGGCTCCATAAGAACTTTCTCAACATGCTATCGATATCGTTAACAATGTTGATAGGAAGGATAAAAATAGAAGCCCAAAACACCTGAAGCGAAGATAGCACGGATTTTATAAGTTGTAATTGACCCGCAAAGGAAAGGAAATTGTTCTTCCAATCCCCAAGTCTAGATTTAACCTTGTCCAACAAACTTTTGCAGTCTTTGCTGTATAGCCTTTTAGATATAAACGGCACTCCTAAGTATTTAACCGGGAGAGAGCCCACCCGAAACGGGAGTAAGTTTTGTATGTCATTCTGGATAGTAGACCGGTCATTCCCCAGAAACATAGTACTTTTCTGAAGATTGGGTTTAAGGCCCGAGATGCTACTGAATTCACTAAGGGAATCCTTAATCACACCAACAGAATGCACATCACCATGGGCAAACATGAATAGGTCATCGGCAAAGCAGAGATGGGTGATTTTTTGAGCTTCACAACCTTTGTGGTACGTAAACTCATTTTCCTTAGCTATTCTCCTTTTGATGATCAAGTTTAACACCTCCATAACCAACGTAAACAAGTAGGGAGAGATAGGGTCCCCTTGTCTCAAGCCCCGTTTTCCTTTGAAGAACCCATGGATATCCCCATTAACGTTTATAGAATATGACGCCGATGTTAAGCATGTCATGATCCAACTCCTCATGCTGGGGTGAAACCCAAAGTGGACTAAACAACTATCCATGAAACTATGGTCCACCGTGTCATAGGCCTTTTGAATATCAATTTTTAGAGCAACTTTAGCCGGCCCCCTATTACGATGATAGTTCCTCACCAATTGTTGAGTTAAGAGAATGTTATCAGAGATGAGACGACCCGGAACAAAAGCACTTTGGCATTCATCCACCAGATCAGTAAGGCCCTCTTTAATCCTATCACACAGGATTTTCGAGATGCACTTGTACAGAACGTTACAACACGAGATAGGACGAAAATCGGCCACTGATTTCGGGTTGTTACCTTTAGGAATCAGAGAAATGGTGGCTGCATTAACTTGTTTCAGCAATTTCCCATTATGGAAAAAATCTTGTATTGCCCTGCAAACATCACCCCCCACTGTCTCCCAAGCCGACTTGAAAAACTTAGACGTATAGCCATCCGGGCCGGGGGCTTTATCTTCCTCAATGGAGAACATGGCCAGCTTAATCTCCTCATTAGTCACTTCCCTGACCATATGGTCCGCCATCCGTCGCGATAGCATTTTCGTAAACAAAGTGTTAGGCTGGAGGATGGGTTGGACCACCTCCTGCCTCCCAAGCATTCCTTCATAGAATTTGACAAATTGCTGGCCCACTTCCTCCCCGTAAAAAGAAGACCCCTCAACATCCATTATAGAATTAATTCTATTTCTCTGATGAGATCCTTTAACAACCTTATGGAAATATTTAGTGTTGTGGTCACCCTCACGGAGCCATTTAACCTTAGCACGTTGCTTCAGCATGAGTTCTTCCTCAACAACTGTATCTTTTAGAATTTTGGTATACACACCTTCTTCCTCCCTTAGGTCCTCATTATCCGGGTTAGCATCCACTTCAGCTTGAACTCTTTCTAATTCATCACGGATGTGGGTGATTTTGTTAGTCATATTGCCATGCATATTCCTAAATTTCCTTAGGGACGATTTCAAGAATTGAAGCTTTTTAGTGACCTTATACATACTACACCCCTGCACCTGGTGATTCCAGCCCGTAGCCACAACCTCCCGGAATCCTTTCTTCTTGGCAAGGAAATTCATAAACTTAAAAGGTCGGGGTTTCCATTTAGGTTTACACTGTTTCAACGTAACGATATACGGGGCATGATCAGAAGTGCCGAAAGGTAAAAACTCAGCATGATGTTGCGGGAATTTGGCAACAAAAGCACAGTTAGCCATAGTCCGATCAAGCTTCTTTAAGAGACCCCCCGCTTTACCCGGGGACTTATTCCACGTGAATGTAAGCCCAGAACTGGGCACATCAAGAAGGCCTACATTATCACAGCACTCCTGCAGGTCTTGCATGCCACGGGAATGGTTAGGCATACCCATGGAGTGTTCAGCCGGCTTCAAGACAACATTGAAATCTCCTGTAACTAGCCAAGGTTCATGTCCCAAGGTAGCATGAAATCTTCTAAGATCCTCCCATAAGCTTCTTCTGTTAGTGGCATGAACATGCCCATAAACAAAAGAGCAGAAAAAATCTTTGAGGCCAACGATAGGTTTAATTAAACAGTGTATAGCTTGCTCATTTTGTTCAATCACCATAATGTCAGCCACCTTTGGATCCCATGCAATGATAATTCTAATCCGGTTGTTACAATACACCATATTAGTAACCCAATTCCAATTTCGAAAAACCTTCTTACAAACATTCTGTGCTTTAGTAGGAGTAAGATGTGGTTCAAGTATCCCACAAATACTAATGCCATAATTATTCATAATACGAAGAAGATGTTCCTGATGATTCCTGCTATTCAAGCCCCGGACGTTCCAAGTAAGAAGATTAAGATCCATTAATAACTACCCGAGTTGTTTCCCACGCCCACCAAAACGGAGTTGGGCTTGTTTGGATTCATCTCAGCAATGCTAGTATCCTTAGACCCATTATCTGTTCGGATAATTGGTATTTCTAATTTCATCATAGTGGCCGTACCATCTGTTTCCGATTCAACATCCTCCATCAGCTCTTCATTCACATTGTCCTCACACCCCTTATCCTGAATTCTTCCTCTAGCAGCAGCCAAATAACCATCTCCAAAGTCAAAAATACTACACAGGTGTCTGAAGTACTCCAACAGTTGAGGTGACCATTCAGAAAGGGAGCTATCAAGAGGGACAAGTTTATCAAGAACATATCTCTTCGCTTCAAATCTCTGATCCTGAGTCAGAGAATCACGGAATCTAGCATTCAACACTCTCTCCTGTTTCCTTTGCCAACTACCATTTATATCATTTCTTTGATTCCCCACCAATTTATCAATGTCATTCCCCGTCACATCCTCACACAATCTATTCCCTTCCGCATCAAGAAGATGAAATCTGTTACTAGTTTCGATCACATTAACTTGAGATTTCCTGCCCGAAATTATCTGCTCACTCGGCGATGTCTCTTTACCACTATCAACCTGTCCTCCTATGCTTTGAGTTTTAGAATTAACAATATTCCTCACATAAGGCGGGTCCGTTCGAGCACTGTTATTCCTGTTATTGTTCGCTGGGTTACGAAAAAGAGTATGCTCACCAACCCGAAAATTGTTAGAGGGCCTGTTATGCATGTTAAACCCATTGCCATTGGACCCATTACTACCTTTCCTTCTATTAACCAAGGTAAACCCGTCATCCTGCTGACCACTAGAGATATGCTGTGGGCTATTATTTCTAGTATGATTTCCCGTATTCACTAATGGTTCCGCATTAGGTGTGGCCATATTAGCAGGGTTGACCTTACAAGTAGTAGTAGAATGACCGAAGACTTTACAATATTCACATTTTGCTAGCACATTGAAATATTCAGCTTTTATATTGACAAATTTTTCTTCTGACCCATTTACCTGTTGATACCAGACCTTAACTTCATTCGTTAGTTCCGTATCAAAGTTCAGCTCAACAAGAACTCTAGCAAAACCCCCAGCTTCTTTCCTATTCCCGCATTTAGATTTAGTAACTTTATCAAAAGTCAGGGGAGTGCCGATACAGCTGACAGCACGACAGATGCATTCCGTATACCATAGGTCCAATGGAAGGTCTTTCAGAATCATCCAAACCGGGACTGAGATCGGGGCCTCCTTTATCATACTCATCCCCGCATCCCATTTCTTGATACATAACGGAATGTTAGCTACCACCCAAGGCCCCAGGTCCAAGACGTTTTGAAGTCCCACATGGGACTTGAATTTGAACAGGTAAACACCTGAGCCATTTGTAGATATATCCATGATGCCATAATTTTTCCACATACGAAACAGATTGAATCTCACGAATTGTAGAGTGGGTTCCCACCCTATGAAGTACCCGTATAAGACATTCTTATACTCCTCCTTAGCTTTGATGATATACTTGGGGTCTATAACAGCAATTTTGGCCCCTTCATTATTAACCAAAGGCTGGTAATACTGGATTTTGTCTTCAATTCCCTGACTTAGGCCCGAAAGCTTATCAGCATAGGAGATTTGTGGGACAGGAATTTTAAATGGGTTTTCCTCAGTTTTTTCCCGTTCAGCTTCAAGCATAGTTTCATCGATACAGGCCACCCCATCAGCGTTCAGCTTGGCTGAAAACTTAACAAGTTTACTTCCCTTCATCCTTAGTATAGAGTTTCGTAAGGCACTATTCGCATCCGTGGCATTAATGTTGGATGCTATCTCCTCTAAACGGGCCTCCTTAGTTGCAATTTCCTTCTTAAGGTTAACAATTCTGGATTTTCTAGATTTCAAGGCAGACTGTAATTCACCTGGGGCCTTATCAGTTTCTTTTCCCAACTTAAACTCATTGAAGGCCAAAGGAGAGACACTCACCGTTGCCGGAAATTCTTGGGAGAAGTTCACCTTATCACGGGTCCACAAATTTTCGAGCTTCTTCAGTTTAGAGGACCTAACACGCACAAATCTCCTTGTAGCACTCATAACCTGGTCCTTCCCTACCCCCAGTTCCTGGTTGCCTTGCTGCTGAGTTAAATTTTTGAATGGATTCTTCCCTTTGATCTTCCTCCTTTTCTTCTTATTTCTATGGGTTGCTTCCTCCTCCTGACAGGCTTCCCGTTCGATATCTAACCAGATGGTACGCTGATGGTTTTTCCCAGAAGGCTTGCGCCAAGCTTCATGGTCATTTAGTTTGTGACTTCCCACCCATTTGGCTAGACATTCCACCATATCATCATAATCCTTGAAAAAGTTACACTGTGGGTCCGTGGAACCTTCAGTATTTTTATGAACCAACGTAATATATAAGTCACCTGTGCCTTCAGTAAATTCTTTCACCCAGCTATGTCTTACAGAGGTCATAATTTCCTCCCAGAGAGTACTATCAAACTCCGACTGTTGGTCCAAGCTCCAAGGTTCCGGCCAGGAAACTTTGATAGGGGTCAAGCACAACTTTTCCCACGCACGTAGGCCACCCACCTGCATTTCAAAGATAGTATTTTCAATGTTACATGGCATTAACTTACCTTCATTCATGGAGTCGGTAGAAGTAACATGTATGGATTTATCACTCTGATCAGAGCTCACTTCAGGTTCTCCTTCATCTTTCTAGTTCCCTTCGACAAAACCAGATCCCATCTAAGACAGATTATCCAGGATTGAATTTCCTGTGTACTCTTTATTCAAGAATACCTCTTGCATATCATCCGCCCTATTGTCAACATCCTGGGATATCAAGTTCAATTCAGACGAGGATCCTCCCTCCATGGCAGCCGAACGGAGAACTTCTGAGACAATCCCAATGGCCGCAATCTCCACCCTGTCGGCCATCTCTTCGTCAAACGGGAAAGAGTCCGTTTGCATGGAATCAGATTGAAGACCTGAACCTTCCATGCAGACGTTCCCAATAACATTCGAAGACCGATTTTCCTTATCCTCCTTATAGTATTCAGAATCCTTAATGACCGAATGCTTCCTCAACGGTTTAGGTTTATTGATGAAGTTCTTCATCGTCGACGCCTGCGCAATATAATCACTGGGTAGGCTATACTGATGGATCGCTTTTTCCACATGGCCCCCATGATTACGAGATGCCAGCAGGTTCCCCTTCATATTCTGATCAACCTTGCTATCGTCCATTACGCGCATCCCCGCCTCCTGGCCATTCTCTTCCTCGTCGTCACTATCTCCTTCTCCCCAGAACTTTCCGTTACGCCGTATGTCAGGAGGATCCAACCTCCCCTTCTCTGTTCCAGACTCATTATTGACGGGATCCATAAACAATGTATGGAAAAGTGTATGTAACAACACCGAGACCCTCACGCATCCCTACACCGGCCACCCCCGGCCGGAGAAGCCCTAGAATGCCGGAACACACCAAGTCGCCGGAATCGCACCTTGGTTTTCACACACTTAAGACGCCGCAAATGAGAATAGGGTTTAGGGTCTAGGGTCTGGGGTCTGGGGTCTGGGGTCAGGGGTCAGGGGTCTGGGGGTCGGGGGGTCGGGGTTCGGGGTTCGGGGTTCGAGGTTCAGGGTTAGGGGGGTTAGGGGGTTTAGGGGGTTTAGGGGGTTTGGGGTTTAGGGTTTAGGGTTAGGGGGTTAGGGGGTTAGGGGGTAGGGGTAGGGGGGTAGGGGGTTAGGGGGTTAGGGTTTAGGGTTTTTTTTTGGGAAAAGGGCAAAGCCCTAGGTAAATGTTTTATTAAAATTAAATGGGTGTTACATACTAAGTGCATCCCCCCCTCCTGGGCCTTTGTACCATGGAGGGGGGAACCACAAGAAACAATGAGGACATACTAACAGGCCAGAGCCCATGAAAATTATGAAACATACTAGGCACGAAGGCCCAAACCAGATAAAGAACATACTAGGCACGCAGGCCCAAAAAACATGAAACAAACAAATCTAAGCCCAGATCCAGAAGACTGCATGCTAGTGAGATCGGATATCAAATACATATCAAGGTCATTAAGTCCAATGTTGGAAGTCCGGTCCGTACTCGCCACCACCTCGGGCCCATACTCGAAGTCCATCCCCGTCCCATTTCTAAGGCTCATTTATGGGACTTAACATACACACTCGAGCATTCCAATATTCTTTCCACAACTGTACTAGATATATGCCCAATCCCATACTTGGGCTTATTTCCTACCCCATTTCTAAGGCCATAAGGAAATAAGGAATACTCCAATGTATATGTATGTGGTGTTCCTAAGCCCAATCTGCTGCCATCTCAAGCCCATACTCAAGATCCATCCCCGTCCCATTTCTGAGGCTCATTTAGGAGACTTAACCCATAAAACCAAAAGAGATCTGGTCCATTCCACAACTGTACTAGTGACCACTTCAAGCCCATACTTGAAAATAATTCCTACCCCATTTCTAAGGCCCAAAGGAATTACACCTCCTATGAATATACGAATAAGCAATAGAACCGGGCTTAAAGACTAACCTTCCAAGAAAAAACCCAACAACCCCAATACTATATCATTAATCCTTCCCACGACACATAAAATAATCCAGAACCCAGACTCAAACCAACAGGTATAACGTAACAGTGAGCCCAAAACAAGCATTCCCATCCTAAATAGAATATTTAGAGTCACCCAATTCACACATGGATTAAGCATTTAAACCGAGCAACTAAACCTTACCGTGTACAAGACCATGGCCCATACATTTAAACCGAATAGCCGTCCTTACCGTGCCCACCCCAAGAGAACAAAGCAACTAAAATGATCCTTTGGAAATCAAACACCCTCTGAAGCTCACCAAACTTAATACCCATCCAAAATGCAACATACTACACCACCACCCAGATCGCTACCAACCCTTCCGAATGATGAACCACCTCAATAGTCCCATCATGCGTACAAGGTCCCAACAAAATGAGCCTAGATCAGTGTGACACATCCAATCCAATGGAACAAACTAGCAAGCCTCCCACATGAAAGGAAAACCCATGCATACGTGAAGCCACCACCATGCGACATCCCACTCCACCCTGTCCAACCCCAAACTCCGGCCCGATGAACAACCAAATGACAAACACATGAGAGAAAGCCCATGCACATGTCCACCCCCATCGAGCATGCAAACCCAAACCCCGAACACCCACATGCGGACCACCGAAGCCGTCCAAGCCCGTAAGCCCAGAAAACCCCTCCCCCATGCAGGCCGTCCAGCCCAAGTTCTAACCCGACTCGACCGTCCTCCCCAGCGCAACCCTAGCCGCCATCCGGCAAAGAGAGCTCCGGCGAAACCAGCGGCCAAGAAAAAACCCCGCCAGACTCTTCGTTGAAGTGATTACGATTCCGATCAGAGCCGAATCGGAAGCAAAACTCACCCTAAACCTTGTAGTCCCCTCCACTATGTTAGCGTCCCTTCTTCCCCTGCCCGAATCCTTTCCACCTACCAACAACCACAAGAACCACCATCTTCGAGCATCAAGCAACCGGAACAAACCCGCCCCCCAACCAGGCGGCCAGAGAGCATGACGGCTCATTAGGGTTGATGAGCGGCTCCTAAGAAACACCCGACCCACCTAATACGAAAGAGTTGCCGTCTTCGGAATCAGTCCTAATACCCGGCAAAGAAAGAAAGGTGGCCGTCAAGCCCTCAAAGAAACATGTTTCCGGCGATTGAACCGAGCAGAAAAAGACGAAACAGAAGGAAAAAATAAGCCGCCACCCTGACCTACTCACCCTATTCCGCTCCTCCTTCTCCTGCCATGAAGCGTGAATCAATCCCATAGGCTCACACGATATTGAACCGTATAGAAGTTGATATTGTTGGCCGGAATCCAAAAACGGAGAAAGATTAGCGGAAGTCGGGTAAGGGTTGAGAGCGTACACCGTGAAAAACACACACAAGAATTAACGAATGAGAGAAACTTAGGGTTTAGGGTTTAGGGTTTTTTTTTTTGGAAAAAGGCAGTGCCCTGATAAACTTTTATTACTGAAAAAAGAGATTACAAAGAAAGTGCATTCCTCAAAATTGAGGAACCACAAGGAAAACCAAACAACACAGCAAACAAACACAAACCAAACCAAACAAAAGATCAAACTAGACTAAGAGAGCTTCATGAAGCGGGAAGTGTTGGGCTAATTGGTGTGGAGGCCCGATCAAGGGAGGGTGGCCGGCCGGCCCTAGCCTTGGGTTGGCCCACGCGTCTTTATTTAGCCGGCCCTAGTTATCTCTATGTGGGCTTGGGCCTAACTTGGGGATTAAGTTACCTAACCCTAGATTAGTCTCTATATATTGATATCATTGTACTTGTAATTCTTTGAGCACCTAAATATAAACCCTAGTTGCAAAGTGGACGTAGGTCAGTTTAGACCGAACCACTATAAATCTCGTGTTCCTGTTTTCCCCGCATTCGTGTTTGCGTGTGTGTGTTCGTGTGTGATCGTCTTTAATCCTAACAACTGGTATTAGAGCTTTGGCTCGAGATCAGATCACACGAACCGTTACTGTTTGCCGCCGCCAGATTAGGGTTCCGCCGCTGCAGTAGCGCTGTCGCAACAGTACCCCGCCGTGAACAGTACCGCGCCGCCGCTACAGTGTTTCCCGGCTGTGAACAGTATTTTCTGCCGTGAACAGTACCGCGCCGCCGCTACAGTGTTTCCCGCTGTGAACAGTATTTTCAGCCGTGAACAGTGCCGCGCCGTCGCTACAGTGTTTCCCGGTTGTGAACAGTATTTTCAGTCGTTAACAGTACCGCCGCCGCTACAGTGCCTCTGGAACAGTACCGTCGCTACAGTACCCCTGCTGAGTTTGACCAGAAAAGTCAACAGCGTGCTGAGTTTGACCAGAAAAGTCAACAGTCTGCTGAGTTTGACCAGAAAAAGTCAACAGCTGCTGTTTTCTGTCCAGTTTTCGCTGCTGCGATTTTTGGGCAGTCTGCACGTTCTACGAGGTCAGTTTTTTGGGTTGCTCTTTCAGTTCGTTGCAGTTCGCAATGGCAGATAACGAGAAAACGAAGATAGAGAAGTTTGATGGGAATAAGTTTGGTTGGTGGAAGATGCAGATTGAGGCACTACTTTGTCAGAAAGACTTAGATGCAGTGCTTGAGGGTGAGAAGCCAGAGGGTATGTCACAAGCAGATTGGATGAAGATGGATAAGAAAGCCAGAGCAGTGATAACGCTTTCTCTGTCAGAGAATGTTGCCTATAACATCCAGAAGGAGACCTCAGCTAAAGGTATGATGGAAGCATTATCTAACATGTATGAGAAGCCATCTGCAGCAAATAAGGTTTATCTTATTCGAGAGCTTGTGAATACTAGGATGAAGGAGGGTGACTCGGTAGCAAATCACATCAATAACCTAAATTCGATATTGTCTCGCTTAGTGTCTGTCGATATTAAGTTTGATGATGAGGTCCAAGCCTTACTGTTATTATCCTCATTGCCTGAAAGTTGGTCCGGAACCGTAACTGCTGTTACTAGCACTTCGAAATCGAGTAAATTTACGTTTGAGAAGATGCGGGATCTTATTCTGGGAGAGGATGCTCGACGTCGTGGTTCAGGTGAGTCTTCAAGTTCTTTGTTGAGTACAGAGGCCAGGGGAAGAAAGAATCAGCGGGAAAGTCGTCAGAGCAAGAGGAGGAGTGTGTCTAAGGCTCGGAAGGATGTGGTATGTTGGAATTGTAATGAAGTAGGACACTTTAGGAATCAGTGTTCGAAACAGAAGAAAGAAATAAACTCTGCAGGAGACTACAATGATGATGATGATGCGTTAGTTTGTAGTGTGGAGAGCAGTGTGGATTCCTGGGTCATGGATTCTGGTGCTTCATTTCACGCTACCCATAGCAGTGAAGCACTGCAGAATTTGAAAGAAGGTGACTTTGGAAAGGTAAAACTGGCGAATGATGAGGTACTTGATGTTACGGGCATGGGTGACATTGTTTTGAAGACTTCAGTCGGTTCGTGGACTTTAAGAGATGTCAGGGTTATTCCAGGTCTGAAAAGGTTGTTGATTTCAGTTGGCCAGTTGGATGATCAGGGACATGAAGTTAAGTTCGGGAATGGACAGTGGAAGGTTGTCAAAGGGAATATGGTCATGGCTCGTGGAAAGAAAAGAGGCTCATTATACATGGTCAGTATACCATCAGAAGGAAGTGACGTTCCAGTTCCGAAGAAAAACAAAGTCGAGTTCACAGAATCTCAGGGACAGAAGAGGGTTTCCTTTGCAAGAGAGAAACCTAGAGTCACAGGGAAGATTCGGGATGAACGAGTTTGGAAGGTCAAACCAGTAGGAGGACATCGTGACAGTGGGAGCGCAAGGTGTGTTTCAGTTACAGTGTCAGAACGACAGTGGGTTAAAAAGACCAGAATTCCAGATGGAAAAGTCTCTCCAGAGAATGTCTTGCTAGTTATGGAGAGTGTGTGTTCTCAGGATTTCTTAGGATTCGGCAGTTCGTTTAAGTGGGAGCCGGCAAGGACAGAGAACGAGTCACATGTTATGACTGATGAGTTGAGGCTCAGTGGGAGCTTCAACGTGCCTTCAGGTTAATTGTCGAGAGGCTGCTGCAACTAGGTGAAAAAGTAAGATTACAAGATGTACAGATGTTGAAGACTATTGGGCGTTGTTCGAGCCTCCAAGTGGGAGATTGTTGGGCTAATTGGTGTGGAGGCCCGATCAAGGGAGGGTGGCCGGCCGGCCCTAGCCTTGGGTTGGCCCACGCGTCTTTATTTAGCCGGCCCTAGTTATCTCTATGTGGGCTTGGGCCTAACTTGGGGATTAAGTTACCTAACCCTAGATTAGTCTCTATATATTGATATCATTGTACTTGTAATTCTTTGAGCACCTAAATATAAACCCTAGTTGCAAAGTGGACGTAGGTCAGTTTAGACCGAACCACTATAAATCTCGTGTTCCTGTTTTCCCCGCATTCGTGTTTGCGTGTGTGTGTTCGTGTGTGATCGTCTTTAATCCTAACAGGAAGACTCATCAGTCTCAGACTCAACATCAGTATCTTCTGCAACCTCAACAGCTGTGCTAGGCCCACCCTGATCTTTGATGACTTCCTTTGATAGGTGAAAATAATACTCCTTGTGTTTAGGAGTCCACTTCTCAAAGACAAAGTCTGGGGATTTTAACCCAGAATCATGATAAAATTAAGCATACTGGCGCTCACTCTCCCATATACCCAAAGCACCGTCATAAAAATCATCCATTTTATCCAAAACAGGGACACTAAAGAGAGTCAAACTGGTTAGAAACATGCACTTTGCCTTTAAGTTTCATTTGGGCCTGGGATATTGGGCCCAAAGAAACAGGAGGCCCAACAGAAGGAGCAACATCATGAACTATATCCTTTGGGCCAGAATCCAACATAGGCCCAGTAGTAGGAACAGAATCAAGTTTTGGGCCACCATCCATAGCTTGTTTTTTCTTTTTCTTTTTCTTGCTCTTAGACTGAACCTGTACAAAACCATCCACATCAACCACTTGGGCCTGTTGGGCCAAAGGAATATGAGGCACCAAAGGAACAGTTTTTGGTTGTTCCAAGACAACCGGCTCTACAACAATGGGTTTAGAAGCATGAACCTCATCCGAGTGACCAAAAACACTACAAACTGAGCAACAAGGAGGCTTCCAATGATAACCAAGCTCAAGATAAGTAACTTTACCTGGTAAACCATTTCTAGAAGGAAATTTAACTTTGACCTTATCGGGGCAACCAACACTAGCATTAGCCTCCACCAAAACCCGAGCATAAGTCAAAGGACCCTTCTTAGTCTCACATCGCTCATAAGTAGACTTGTCCATCATTAAAGGCTTTCCCAAACAACTAACAATCTGCCCAATATTACCTCCATTCAACAAACAGAGAGGCAAATCCTTAAGAATGACCCAAATAGGAACGCTAACAGGATCCGGTTTAGTAAGAACAGTATCCGGTTCCCAAAGTTGTAAAACCAAAGGAATATTCTTAACTAACCATGGACTTCGTTCCAAAACTCTCAATAAACCATCATCCGAATAAAATTGGAAAAAATAAAATCCACCATGTTTTTTAGAAATAGATTTAATTCCAAATTTATGCCACATCCGAATTAAGTTCTCCCGAACCTCCTGGAATGACAAATCACCACCAACAAAATACCCAAATAGTTGAAGCCGATGGGCTTTGACACTTTTGGTCATGAAATGCCCATTTAGATTAACAAAAACCTCCCCCGATGTATCAACTTTAGGCGGGTCAAAAACCAAACGGGTCTCACTACTATCAACTTCAAGCCCATTAGCTAAACTATTAAATAATTCTTGGTTCCAATATTTAGTCCCATATAATGATTCCCAATCACAATTAATATCCCAAATTTTTAGGTGTTTGTCACAATCAAATGCCAAAGAACTCGAAGCCACAGAATCAAATTGTAAATGTCTAGAGGAAAGTTTAATTCCATCCGGCTTAGCACGAAAAAAATTATTTGATAAAGATGGCATGGTCCCAAATAATAAACCATCCATAGACCCAGAGATACTAGCGTCCAGCCCACCCGAAACAATCCCATCAGCAGGCCCAGAAGAAACAAATTCAAGCCCATCAGCACATGTAAATATAGGTCCAGTAGGTAGAACACTAACCTGTGGAGGCCCGGTAGAAATTCCAACACAACAGGATCCAGAAGAACAATTAAGCCCAACAGAAGCCTCATTAGTTGGCGTTGGACCAGGCCCAACCGGAGGAGATCCAGAAGATAGCCCAATCGATGAAAACCCAACTGAAAAAGGCCCATCCCCTACTGGCCCAACACGCATCGCAGGCCCCTTAGGGTTTTCGCCCATGCTCCCAGCCGACATGCAAACGCCAGCCGTCCTCGTTGATGCGACATCCAGCGAAGCTGCTGTCACAGATGATGTGACAACCCACGACACCACCTCAGTCGGTAATTCACGTAGACCTCCAGCATTCACAGTGAATTCCGACGCCGGCAAACATGAAGAATCATCATTAACCTTCACCGAAGTATCTTCCGACAGACAAATCTCCGATTGAAAGCCATAACTAGGACCGTCCAGATGTGGCGACATCACCGGAGTACTCAAACCAGCCGCATGCGCAACAGAAGGTGACTTTTCTTTCAGCGATTCCCCGGAAACACCATCCGGTAGCCCGTGTGTGGTGGTTCCGACCACCGTAGACCCCAAATCCGATTCCGGCATACTCACCGGAGATGACAAATCACTATACACACCAGGAGGATGCGGCTTCTGTCCCGATTTCAAACCCGAATTCCATCCTTTAACAACATCAGCCCAATTTACTGTAGTAACTGGCGAGGATTGAACCGACTATAATTGCTTCCCGATGATGAATCCACAAACCCAGACTCACCCCCTGTAAACGACGAGACCGAAGGTATTGTGGACGCCGACTTATTAATCACACAAACCTGCGTCTCCAACTTAGAGGCAGGCGGAAACACAAAAGGATTCCAACCTCGAGATGGATCCACATTCGCATCCCCATCTGTGGTACCAAGTCTAGACGCACGCGGCGGTTGTCGACGAGCAGGTGGAGCCGGATTCGTCTTCTTTCTTCCTCCATGTTTACCCATAACTCAGATTCACACAAAAGAAATCGGTACACACAAGCTTCAAAGGTAGCGAAGAGAGAAAAAACTGGATAATGGCCGATGAAATGGCAGAAAAGGATGGAGGCAGGCTGGAGGATGGTGCGTGACGGCTGAAGACGGTGGAGAACAGTGGAGGAGGGTGGCAGAAATGGTGGCGGCAGTTTAGGAAATGGGAGGAGGGGTTGAGAGCATTTTCTCTCACACCATGAAGTGTGTGTAGCCGAAAATAGCAAATGAATCAAACTTAGGGTTTAGGGTTTTTTTTTTTTTTGGAAAAGGGCAGTGCCCTGGTAAAATTTTATTCCTGATCAAAGTGATTACAAACTAAACGCACCTCCCCCCCCTCTATGGCATTACCTTAGAGGGGGAAAGACCGAGGGAGCAAAGACAAAACATAAGGCCTAAAGCCAAACAACAAATAACATACGAGGACATGCAAGCCCAAAAGGAAACAAACCAGGCACACATGCCTAAAGATATTCAAAACATAAAAAGGGCCAAGGAAACTGTACTCAGACTTCCAGGTTCTCAAAATCCATCAACAATTGTATCAACCAGACCTGAATGCGGAAGCAGTAACCCAATCCATCCAGGCCCAAAATAACCAATAAACTAATCTGGTCCAAAGCATGCCATGCGATTAAGCCCAATCACCCAAAAAAATTCCAGGTCAAAAAGTCCAATCCAGCAAGCAATAGTCCAAAACAGAATAATGAGGCCCAAGCCCATACAACCGATGCAAAATAAACCGCAATCATAGCCCAACAAAATTATATGTAACAAATAGGCCCATGGCCCAATAGAAATCGGACATCAAACCTGAATATATGGCCCAAACTCCAAACCGAGAAACAGATCCACATGGGGCAAGCCCAAAGCGAGAAAATCATTAAGCGGCCAAGCAAGTCCAAGTCCAGGCCCAAGACCAGCAACTAAACCAGAAGCGCACCAAGCCCAAAGCTGGGCAAATTAAATTGTGGCCTATAAACTAGTCCGATCCAATAGGCCCAAAAACGCATTCCATGTTTAGGGTTTAGGGTTTAGGGGTTTAGGGTTTTTTTTTGGGAAAGGGGACGGTACCCCAGGTAAATTTTATTAAAACAAAAAAATAGTTATAAAGTAAGGAGACTGGCAGCCAACAAAGGGACAAACCCCAGAGTCAGAAACCCGCCAGGCTCCGCAAAAACCGGGCACACCCAAATTAGGTGATTCCGTCCATCAGTTCTAACCATAATAACCAACCAGTTCTAAACAAACAATACAAATAAACCAAAAACCTGCATAACCAAGCAATAAATAAATAACCTAGATTACAAAGATAAGATAAAAAAGCGACTTTAGTCCTTTGCTTGTTCCTCTTGTGACCTTGACCCGGGTTATTCTTCACATCCCTTTCGAGTTTGAGGTTTCCAAACCAGCATTTCCCGGTACGGTTTTGAGCATTGTTCTGATCCACATGCTTCGAGTTGGGACGCCCGATTTTGTTTCCATTAACGCCCCAAATTCCGAGTTGACCAAAGTAGCAGCCATCATTATTCTTTATAACCTGCCACCTTAGACCATAGCCCGCTCTATCCCCAGTATCTTTATAATTCTTCCACCGATCCATTCCCCAAATACCATGATCCTGCCCACACGTACCATTTCTAGTGTCCTTTTGTTTGATCCAATGGAGATGGTGCTTGTAGCCGTAGTCATCCTTCATAACCCGGGACCAAGTCCATCTAACCTGCTGAGAAAAAACCAACCACATTTTCGAGACCCAACCCAATCGTAACCGGTTAGGAACCCCAACCCCATCCCATATGGTTTTAAACCTCACATCCCTCATTTTGGTGGTAGCACGTGTGCACAGTGTACCATATCCACCCGACCCTACCTGGCGAAACCATAATGGACCCAACCCAGAATCGAAACCCCCAAAACTCCACACACACTCAACACTCAGAAACGGGGTGCATTGTGTGAACTGTGTACCAACCCCAGCCCGGGTTATTCCGGACGTAGGCCACATGCAACCGACTCTCTCCATGCAAGCCTCGAAAGACCAAACCCAAGGCTGAAAAGAATGAACATCCCCCCTGTTATCCCGAGCTATGTGTAACACACTATTTTAAAAACACCAATTAAATAAAACACTAAAACGCGCGGAAGCATTCCCCAAGAAACTAAGAATTTTTTTTTTTTTTTTTTTTTACTTTTCGCGTACCGCGAAGAACCAGCCTCACTCCCTTCGCGTACCGCGAGGGAGTTAAAAAAAATCCATTCCGGAGAACAAAGTCCTCGCGTACCGCGAAGACCAATACCTTGGTTCTTCGCGTACCGCGAAGGACCCTTTTTCACAGAAAGTTTCCAGCATCTGCAGATTTTCATACTTAACCATTTTTCCAACTTTTTCACTTCACTTGACAACCAAAATTCCCATTTCACCTGGGTTTTGACTAAAAACATTCACACAACATATTTTAACATAAACAACATTGTTTATATACCAAAATACACGTCAAAAACGGATTTCAAACAAAATCCAAAATCACCATAAAGCATACGAGAATCCTCTCTTCGCCATTGGACTTGACTTTGACCTACTTCGGAGCTTTCCCTACATAACCACATTAACATAACACCATTAGTAATGAGATAAACATAACAAACAAGTATTTATAACTTGTTTTCACCACTTTCACCCATTTGACCCATTTGACCCATTTTCACCAATTTGGTCAATTAAGGTTTCATTACCACATTTTTCTAACATATTACCTTTAGAAATAAGTTTTACATAACACCAAGTACTCACAACTTGATTTCACATCTTTCACCCATTTTGGCCCATTTGACCCGTTTGCAACCAAATAGTCAATTAAGGGTTTCATTACCACATTTTCATTTCCATTATGGCACGTAGGCCATAACTTCATATCCATTTAGAATACGTGATCATAATTCCATAACCATTCTATCCATTATGGTACTTAGACCATAACTCCATATCCATTCTATCCATTATGGCTCATAGACCATAACTCCATAGCCATTCTATCCATTATGGCTCATAGACCATAACTCCATATCACATCTATCCATTATGGTACTTAGACCATAACTCCATATTCACATATCCATTATAGTACACATACTATAACTACATACATACTATCATTTACACACTTCCATATACGTTCATACCACATATCAATTTATGCAACTATACACATCATATATACAACATTGCATACAAACACCATATCATCAAAACTAAGTAAGTGCTAAAGCACTTACCTTTCGGGTTAGAAGGTCCCGCACCGACTTCTAGCTTTGCAACTTGATTACCTAAACACATTCACCTAGTTTAGTAATCTAACATACACCAAAATCACATTACAATTGGGTTCACAACCCAATTCCCATTTCCAACCCACATTGACCCGTTTGGGTTATCCTCATAACCAAACACCCTCTTTCACCACAAACTCACCTACTTGAGTTTCATTATCTTAACCTTAACACTAATCTTTCTTTCAAAAATTATTATTAAGTTAATTTGGTGTTTGTTCAAGTGTCTAACATCTCAAAAACACTTAATCATCACTAAATCACCATTCAATCATCATTTTACAAAAACCCCCAATTTTCCTCATATGAACCCTAACTTTACAAAATCAAAATCAAAGGGTTCCTAGATGTTAATCATCACCCATTACCTTTAGTTTAGCTAGATTATCAATAATCTAACACCAATTTACCACATGCATCCAAATTTTCGGATTTCACCCAACACCCACCAAGAACACATCAAAAGTGAAATCAAAAGGATGTTTAACACTTACTTGATGTTAGAAGGTTGATGTGTAAGCCAACACCTTCTCAAAACGAGCCTAAAATGCAAGAATTGGCTTAAATTTGGATTTTCTCCTTTTTCTCCTCTCTTGCTCATGAACGACCCATTTGCACAAAATGAAGCCAATTTTGACTTCACCAAGTCAAATGGCAGATTTTTTTGGCCAAATTACACATGTGGTCCCTCAACTTTCTTTTCACCCAATTTCATTCCAAAACTTCACAAAAGCTAACAAAACCCCATACAAACTTGAAACCCACTTGTTTCAACTTATTTCTAAAACATTATTTCCACCATAATATTAATTAGAAATATTTATTTATTTGAAAACAAAACCCGGATTTTGGTTCGTTACACTATGCTTAAAAATCTCACCCAACTCCAAACTCTGACGGTAGTGTGTGTGTCTATGGTACCATCCCAATGCCCCGTTCTCCCAGACAAACATAGCTGGGCCAACCCAAACCCCCCCCCCCTCAGAAAACCCCATACGGAAAAAAGTATCATTCACACTCTCAGCCCTCTTTAAAGTGGTGCATTGTGAGTGCAATGTACCAACCCCCACCCTATTACCCGTTGCAGTATATTGCATGCACGTCTCACATCCCATGCATTGACAATATCTAATGAGATCAGCCTCAATCCACCAAAGCCACCTGCAGAAAAACACAAGGTAACTAGATAAACCAAAAGCCCAACCCTGCCCTAACCAGCCCAGAGTAGACCCAACCCTTCCTCCCAAACCATAATCCATGCCAGCTAGAAAGAACCTCCCCACACTCTTTTTGGTGGTGCATAGTGTGCTGAGTGTGCCAACCCAAACTCCCCCTTCCCGACAGAAGCTGAGCATGTCCCAACCATACCTCCCTAGACCCACACACTCAAAAAGGAACAAAGGATCAGTCCTAAGAACTATAAGGATTCTCGAAAAGTGGAGCCCCAAGTGGAAATTCCCATGGACAAGATCCCCGCTTTTGTACTTGTAGCTAATATCCATACCAACGATCAAAAAGAACCCCCTATAATCCATGCATCTGAGGGGTATGTGGGTTCCTCATCCGAATTCTGAAACCCCATTTTCTCGACAGATCCATAGCAATTTTGCTATCTTTTATGGTCAAGCTTTTAAGTCTAGTTTTCACATTTTCCTCAATCTCTTTGCATATTCCTTCAACATCCCTATTAGTATCTTGAAATAATCGTAGGTTTCTTTCCTGCCAAATGTGGTACACGGTGGCAGCAAACAAGAGTCTCCAGATGACACTCCCTATAGATTTATTTCTTTTAAGGCTATTGACATGTTCAATACATTCACCCCACTCATCCGAAGGGTTATTGAAATCTCCCATACTACTCATCCTTCTCCACACCTTATTAGGGACCTCGCATTCAAAGAAGATGGGTATGACTATCACACTGAAGTTTACAGAAAGGGCAAACCCGGTTATTAGCAGCATCCCATTTTCGCATTCTGTTTTGAGTAAGCAGCCTGTTCTTGATGGCAAGCCATGTAATGAAAGCATGGCGAGGAATGTTTTGGCTAAACCAAATAGTTTTATGCCACGGAACCTCCTGATTAGAAGCACTTAGGTCCATAAAAGCTTGTCTAGTATTAAACTCCACCATACGACCCTCATTGGTTTTCCACGCCATTTTATCCTTTTTCCCTTCGATAAGCCGAGGGGGGGGGGGGTGATCCCATAAAAAGGGGTATTTATCCTTCCATTCGTCCGGCCAGTTCCAGGTACCATGATTAATAATATCACTAACTTGACTCTCAATTCGGAGACCCGCCCCAATAATTTCTCTTTTAGTGATTATCTCGCCTAGAGGGCTAAATATGTGCCAGTTATCATACCAAACAGAAGTGTCCTTGCCATCTCCAATCATCGAGACACAATGATTTCTAACCAAACTCCTGTTATGGAGGATGTTTTTCCAACACCAGCTCTCTCCATCTTCCACACGAATGTCCCAGAAGTTCCTACCTTTTAACTTATGGATATGTATCCATCTGATCCAAATAGAATCTTTGTTGTTGATGATATTCCAAGTATGTTTCGCCATAAGAGCATTATTCTTAGTACGAAGAGATTTTATTCCCAAGCCCCCTTGATATTTAGGCCTACACACCTCTTCCTAATTAACTCTAGCTTTCCCTTTACTCTGATCCGACTGGCTCCAGAGGAATTTTCGCATACTGCATTCGATATCATTTATGATGTTAATCGGGATATGGAACACAGAAGCCCAATAGACATGGAGAGAGGACAAGATAGATTTTATAAGCTGGAGTCTACCCGCAAACGAAAGAAACTTGTTTTTCCAATTTCCCACTCTAGCTTTAACTTTATCAAGTAAACCTTTGCAGTCCTTACTATACAATCTTTTGGATATAAGAGGGACACCCAAATATTTGACAGGAAGAGATCCCAATCTAAATGGGAGGAGGTTCTGAAGGTCATGTTTAATATTTGATCTAACATTCCCTAAAAACATAGTGCTTTTATGAAGGTTAGGAATAAGGCCAGAGACATTGCTAAACTCTTCCAGGGAATGTTTAATACTGGTAACCGAGTGCACATCCGCATGAGCAAAGACAAACAAATCATCCGCAAAACACAAGTGTGTTATCTTTTGGGCATCACATCCAGCATGATAAGTGAAAGACTCTTCCTGCCCAATTCGTCGATCTATGATGAGGTTTAGCACTTCCATAACTAATGTAAAAAGATATGGGGACATCGGGTCACCTTGTCTTAATCCCCTCATACCCTTGAAAAAGCCATGGACGTCTCCATTAACGTTGATAGAGTAAGAGGCAGATGTAAGGCATGTCATAATCCAATTCGTCATGCAAGGATGAAAACCATAGTGGTGAAGGCAAGAATTCACAAAGTCATGGTCAACCGTATCATACGCTTTTTGGATATCAATTTTAAGGGCAATTTTGGCCGGACCCCGATTACGGTGGTAGTTTCTAACCAACTGTTGAGTCAAGAGGATGTTGTCTGAAATAGCCCGTCCCGGCACAAAAGCACTTTGGCACTCGTTAACTAAGACATGCAACCCCTCCTTTAGACGCTCACAAATAATCTTCGAAATGCACTTGTAAATGACATTGCAGCAAGAAATAGGACGGAAATCAGCAACCGTTTGAGGATTATTAGTTTTCGGAATCAAGGAGATAGTAGCAGCGTTGACTTGTTTAAGAAGTTTGCCATTGGAGAAGAACTCTTTTATGGCCATGCAGACGTCCTCTCCAACCGTATCCCACGCGGCTTTGAAAAATTTCGCCGTGTATCCATCCGGCCCCGGCGCCTTGTCATCATCAATATTAAACATGGCAAGTTTAATTTCCTCCGAAGTGACCTCTCTAACCATATGATCCGCATCCTGCCTAGCCAGCCGTTTCTTAAACAGAGAGTGAGGTTGGTGCAAAGGGCTAACCCCCGACTTCTTCCCAAGCATCCCTTCATAATAAGAAACAAATTGCTTTCCAACTTCTTCCCCATAATACGTTTTACCCGCCAAGTCATTGATCGAGGTGATTCTGTTTCTATGGTGGGTTTCTTTAATGACATTATGAAAGTACTTAGTATTCTGGTCACCTTCTCTTAGCCATCTCACCTTAGCACGTTGTTTAAGCATTAGCTCTTCCTCAATCACAGTTTGCTTAAGGGCTTGAACATAAGCCCCTTCTTCTTCCCTAAGCTCACCATTTCCCGGGTTGGTCGCCACCTCTTTTTGAATACACTCAAGCTCATCTCTAATTTTCTCAATTTTCTTTGAGAGGTCACCCTTGCTGTTCCCAAACTTCCTCAAATGACCCTTTAAATATTGAAGCTTTTTAGTAAGTTTGAACATGCTGCAACCATTAACCCTATAATCCCATCCATATTTCACAACCTCCTGAAAACCCCTCTTCTTAGTAAGGAAGTTTATGAACTTGAAAGGTCTTTGTTTCCATTCAGGTTTGCACTGTTTTAAGGTAACCACTGACGGGGAATGATCAGAGGTACCAAAAGGTAAAAATTCGGACGTACATAGGGGGAACTTTGTATCAAAATGGCAGTTAATCATAGTACGATCAAGCTTCTTGAGCAGGCCATCCACTTTACCCGGGGACTTGTTCCAAGTGAACGAGAGACCCGAACTAATTAAATCCCTAAGGCCAACGTTATCACAACAATCTTTAAAATCTTCCATACCTCTCGAATAGTTAGCCGGGCCAGCAGAGTATTCCGAAGGGTGGAGCACCACATTGAAGTCTCCAACAGCCAACCAAGGTTCATTTCCCAACGTAGCATGGAATCTGCCCATATCATTCCAGAGGTTACGCCTATTTCCAGCTCTAACATGCCCATAAATGAACGAGCAAAAGAACTCCTTTTGACCAACAACCGGTTTTACTAAGCAATGCATGGCTTGTTCGTTTTGCTCAAGCACCATAATATCAACCATTTTCGGGTCCCAAGCAATGATTATCCTGATCCAGTTGTTACAGCAGGCCATATTAGACACCCATGTCCAATTCTTAAAGATTTTCCGACACACATCCCGAACCTTTGGAGGGGTGATATGAGATTCAAGAATACCACAGATGCTTATCCCATACATGTGGAGGAGACGAGTAAGGTGTTCCTGGTGGTTACGGCTGTTCAAGCCCCGAACGTTCCACATAAGAAGTTTCAGATCCATTAGATACCACTGAAGGTGTTACCAGCAAAAAATATATCATTCTTCTGCTGAGGAAAGCTTTGGTTAGCTGTGAAGGTACCATCACTGTGATTAATATTATGGAGTATGGGGGTGTCATCTCCCATCATATTGGCCGTTCCGTCAGTTTCCGATTCCACTTCCTCCATGGGCTCCTCATTGTTATCCAGTTCCTCTATCTCCTGATTCATCTCATTCAACCTTTCTCTCGTAACAGCAACAGATCCGTCCCCGAATTCATAAAGGCTGCACAAGTGTCTAAAGTATTCAAGCATCTGCTTAGACCATTCCGAGAGTGTGCTATCCAGAGGGACAAAGCTGTCAAGAATGTATCTCTTAGCAGCATACCTTTGGTCCTGGGTTAAGACTTTCCTGTATCTAGCGTTTAGAGTTCTCTCTTGTCTCCTTATCCACCCATCATTCATAACTTTAGGCATATCTTCATTCCCCACTTTTTGCATATCATCAGCATAGTTCGTCACTTCTTCCCTTCCCAACTCATTCCCTTCATTATCAAGTAAAAGAAACCTATTGCTCGTCTCCACCATTCTTATAGACGGTTCTTTTTCCCTGTTACCGACCTCCACAGACGTATTCTGCTCAACCTGAATGGCCTGTTCTTTCCTACCTGGGGATTTGGTAATGTTATTAGTATTGGTTTCACCAACAGGACTTTTGAGCTCCTCTCTAACTTCCGAACTTTCTGGGATATCATACTTGTTGGTATTCTTAACGATATTTCTTGTGTACGTGTACTCAATACTCTTTCCCGTATCTCTTCTGTGGCTGTAAGTGGTCTCCCGATGACCCTTTGGTTTTTGGGAATTAGGCTCCTTTGGATTACTTCCATTTCCAAACTCGGTATGTCTAGGTCCTCCTTTCCGTCTCCTAACAGTTGTGAATCCATCCTCCTCAGGAGATGTGGATTGGTAGCATCTCTCGCCCTTGTTGTGCTGTTGGTCAGCTGTCCTTTTCTGTTCATTCCTGACTTCTTCAGCAGTTCGCAGTCTAACCTTGCATCCAGCAATCGAGTGCCCAAAAACTTTGCAATGCTCACATTTAGCCGGGACATTCAGATATTCAGCAGCAATATTAACATATTTCTCTTCAGAGCCACCCACTTTTTGATACCAAACTTTGACTTCATCCGTAAGATTAGTTTCAAACTTCAGTTCAACTAAAACTCTAGCATAGCCACCTGCTTCCTTCCTATTCATGCACTTATTTTTATTTACCTTATCAAATATAAGAGGAGTTCCAATACAACTAACCGCCCTGCATATGCATTCAGTGTACCATAAGTCTAAAGGAAGATTCTTGAGTATTATCCATATCGGAACCGAGACAGGGGCAGTTTTCATCATACTCATGCCGGCATCCCATTTTTTAATGCATAATGGCATGTTGGCAACAATCCACGGGCCTAACTCTACCACTTTATCCATCCCCATATTATCAGCAAATTTGAATAAGAAAATACCTGTACCATTAGAGGAAATATCAGTTAGGCCATAGGTTTTCCACATTTTGAAAAGATTGAACCTCACAAATTGGATAGTGGGATCCGGTCCAATGAAGTACCCATATAACACATTTCTATATTCCTCCTTAGCTTGGATAATGTATTTCGGATCTATCACAGCCACACGAGCACCTTCACTATTAACAAGTGGGGGGTAGTATTGGATTTTCTCTTCAAATGAGTTACTTTCTCTACCCGTAAGCATGTGGGCATATGACACTTGGGGTTGCATGTTCGGGTTTGGGGTGGTATTATCCTGGCCTCTTTCAGCTTCCGCCATGCTTTCATCAATCGTAACCACTCCATCCTCATTCATTTTAGCTAAAAATTTTGCTATCTTGCAACTATTCATACCACGAATAGAATTCAGGAGCATTTTATTTTCATCCGTGGCATTGATGTTAGCAGCGATCTCCTTTAGTCTAGCCTCCTTAGCAATCAGTTCCTCATAAAGGCTGTTAAATTTGTTAGCAATATGAGCCTTTGGTATGAGATTACTCTTGTTCTTCTTGCGTGAAGCATGACCAATTTTAAACTCACCAAGCCCCAGCGGAGGCGTAGACACCTTGCATGGGACAAAGGTCTGGTTAAAATGAATCTTTTTGAGGGGGAGGTTTTTCTCTGGTTTCCTGTTTTTAGATGACCAGATCTTTAGCTTCTTCCTGTTATTAGAGTCTAACATGATTCCTTTGGCACTATCCACCTGTTTACTCTGAGCTTCCTTTGTACTTTTAAAAGGGTTTTTCCCTTTAGTCTTCCTCTTCTTCTTTTTCTCCCACTGAGCAGCTTCTTCAGTATAGCAATCACTCCGTTCCACATCAAGCCAAGATGAGTATTGACCCTCTTTTCCTTTCACTTTTCTCCAAGCTTCGTGATCTCTGTGTTTATGACATCCTTCCCATTTGGCCAAGATATCAACTATATCATTATACTGTTCAAAAAAATTAAGATTTGATTCGTTAACCTGAGCCTTCACCTCATGACTAAAGGAGTTGAATATGTCTATCCGGCCTTCTCCAAATTCAACAGCCCAACCGGACCTCACTAGCTCCAGATTTTTATTCCATTCAACATTGTCCAAGTCTAGCAAAGTCGTATTACACCAATTGTCATGCCATTTAAGCGTGATCGGGTAGAGACATAATCTCTGCCATTCGCTCAACCCAGTGTCCTGCATATCAGAATTTGTGTTAGGCAGCTTAAAAGGAATATGGGTACCTTCTATCTCCATCTCAGCCGAAACACATTTCCTCGATTTCTCCGTTTTGTCGGAATTGACCTCCGAATCATCTTCTTCCTCACTGAATCCATGATCACCTAAGGATCCGACCTTCGAGATGTTATCAAGGATAGAGTCCCCAGTATATTCCTTATTCAAGAAAACACTTTGGAATTCCGTCTCCTTTCTAACACGATTCTGCCGGTAGTCTTCCATCATATCAGTGCCGATCTCATTATCTTCGAGAGTGGCCTGAATGTACCCGTCCCTCAAACTTGACCCTTCCCCACTTTCGGCTAACCCAGTATCTTCCACCGGAGTAGCAACCACATGCATGGGAGGAAGTTGTATATCTGGGGGTCCCATGCACGTAGAATTCATCAAGTTATCAGGTTGATTTTCTTTATCAATTCTGTAGTAATCCGCATCTCTGATTACGGGATCTTTTTTATGAGATTTGGATTTCTTCGCTGGAGTAGACTTACGAGCCTGAGAACCTCCCCCCGTATCACTTCGCAAGCTATAACGATGGATAGCCGCTTCTACAAGGCCAGGCGCTTGACGAAAATCCGACGACAACTCCCTTCGGGAACAATTGCCACCGGCTTCATCTCCCCACGATTCTTCCTGCCCCTCATCGGCACTACCCTCATCCTCGTTATTACCTTTTCCCCAAAACTTGCCTCTAATATTCAGATCCGGAGGATCCGTTTTCCTACCATCCCGTTTCTTCTCGTTAAAGGCAGACTCCATAGAAGTGTATGGAATCGTGAGAGTAGCAACTCCAAACACCCGCAACAAAACCCTGGTCCGGCCACCAACTGACCGGAGAAACCCTAGATCGCCGGAGGAAGACCCAAATCGCCAAAATCTCACCTTGAAAAACACACACTTAAGCCGCCACAAATGAGAATCCTTAGGGTTTAGGGTTTATGGTTTAGGGTTTTGGGTTTGGGGTTTTAGGGGTTTAGGTTTTTGGGTTTTAGGGTTTAGGGTTTAGGGTTTTGGGGGTTAGGGGGTTAGGGTTTAGGGTTTTAGGGTTTTAGGGTTTGGGGTTTGGGGTTTGGGGTTTGGGGTTTGGGGGTTGGGGGTCGGGGGTTCGGGGTTCGGGGTTCGGGGGTTCGGGGGTTGGGGGTTGGGGGTTGGGGGTTGGGTAGGGGGTTAGGGGGGTTAGGGGTTAGGGGTTTGGGGGTTTGGGGGTAGGGGTTAGGGTTTGGGGTTTGGGGTTTTTGGGGTTTTTTGCGGTTTTTTAGGTTTAGGGGGGTTGGGGGTTTGGGGTTTTTGGGGTTTAGGGGGTTTAGGGGGTTGGGGGTTGGGGGTTCGGGTTCGGGTTCGGGGGGTTAGGGGTTTAGGGGTTTGGGGGTTTGGGGGTTTGGGGGTTTAGGGTTTAGAGTTTAGGGTTTTTTTTTTTTTTTTGGAAAAGGGCAGTGCCCTGGTAAACTTTTATTACTGAACTAAAGTGATTACATACTAAACGCATCTCCCCCCCTCCAGGGCATTTTACCTAAGAGGGGGAAGACCGTGGAAGCAAAACCAAACATAAGGCATAAAGCCAATCAAACAGAAACATACTAGGACACGCAGGCCCAAAATGAAACATACCAGGCACACAGGCCCAAAGTAAATCAAGACAAGATAATAGATACTAAAAAACTGTACTCAGACTTCCAGTCTTCCGAATCCTTCATCCAGTGAAAAAATCCAAAATATAAGACTAGGCCCAAACAGCAGTAAATAATCCATCAGCAGATAAGAACCATTAGTAAAACAAACGACAAGCCCAAATGAACCCTGAAATTCTGAAGGCCCAAACTAATAGCCAATCAAAGAGACTAGCCACCAAATCCAGCCGAATTTAAGCCCAAAAGAAAATGAATCCATCAAACAAGTCATCAATAAGAGACAAGCCCAAATGAACCCCGAAATTCTAAAGCCCCAAACTCAAGGCCCAATCCAGAAGAAAGTCACCAAAATCCAACCAAATTTAAAGCCAAAAGAAAATGAATCCATCGATCCTATCTAGTCCACATCCGGTCCAAACCAACAAATTAAACTCCAGCCCAAGCCCAAAGCGAAGGAAGTAACAGGCCCAAAATAAAAATGTATAATTAGGCCAAAGCAGGTCCAATCGCAGCCCAAAAATAAAAACGTGAATAACAGGCCCAAAATGGCGCAGGAGACCCAATCAAACAAGCCCAACAGCGCAATAATGAAGCATTAAACAAACCTGATCCATTGCAGTCGGCCCAATAACAAACCAGAAGCCCAGAAGACGATCCATATCTGCAGCCCAAGACCCATAGAAAGAAGCCCAAAAGCAGCCCAACAAAAAAATTAGTGCAGGCCTGATTGAAACTAATCAAATATGCGCTTGGAAGGACCAAACACGAGGACAAAGCCCAGCCAACAAGCCCACTCGGAATAATTCTCAGGCCCATAATTTAGAAGTCAAGCCCAACAAAAACCTAATGGATCCGGTTTAGCAAATCCCCCCGGTTCAGCCCCGAAACCCTAGTCCCAGGAATCAACGCAGTCACATCATGGACAAGGTTCACCGGCGCCGCCTTTCCGGCCACCGGAAAACCGTAAATCGCCGGAAAACACCACCGATAATCCAAATTAGCATCCCTCAAACCCGATTACGGCCAGAAACATCATGCAAACCCAGAAAACCATCATTACGCAACAACCATTATCCAATTCAACATAGCCCTGGTCGCCGGAAAGACGTAAATCAACGGAAAAAGTTCCGAGAACCCAAAAAACATCCACTAACCTGACTATGGCCAAAAACACAACAACCAGACCCCAATCTTCATCTTCTCACAGTCGCCAGGTACAAATCAACACAGAGAAAACAAGATTTTGGCCAAGAATCGGAAAAAGAATTCCGAGTTAAACAAACGAGCCCGAAGGCAGACAATAAACCCACTTCATACGATGCTCGAAGTTAGAAGTAGAACCTGCTCAGGAGGCATCAACGATGGCGAACCAGATCCAGGAGCCAATCTCGCAATAAAACACCAGGTGTAGCTTGCGACAGCCGATAAGCCACTGTTTCTTCACACCTCCGATGCTCCTCCTGATACCTCCAACCACTGAACAGACATTCACGAACCCCAGCTCAGATCCGGAAGGAGCTTCAAGAACCCAACCCTCGCAAACCCAAACCCGTCCTCAGCCACCCCCAAACCCCACTAATCTCAGCCGAAACTCAATCTTGACCCAAACTAATGGGGAGATCTCATCAAAGATGATGACAACCTGCCGGAATCTGGCCGGATACAGGCCGGAATCAGCCGGAAATCAGTAGAGAGTGGAGGCCGGCCTAGGAGAGAGGCTAGAGAGAAGTTTCTCTCACACCTTAAGTGTGTGAAAAATTAGGCAAATGAATTTCCTTAGGGTTTTTTTTTTTTTGGGAAAGGGCAGAGCCCAGGTAAATGTTTTATTAAAATTAAATGGTTATTACATACTAAGTGCATCCCCCCTCCTGGGCCTTTGTACCATGGAGGGGGAACCACGAGAACCAACATAACATACTAAAGGCCGAAGCCCCAAACCAAATAAAAAACATAGTAGGCACGCAGGCCCAAAACAATAAGACATAACAGGCACGCAGGCCCAA
The DNA here is from genome assembly GCA_023525975.1 of Smallanthus sonchifolius. Classification (NCBI taxonomy): domain Eukaryota; kingdom Viridiplantae; phylum Streptophyta; class Magnoliopsida; order Asterales; family Asteraceae; genus Smallanthus; species Smallanthus sonchifolius. Next base: position 123,315,373 of record CM042019.1, read on the forward strand.
ACATGAAACATCAAACATCTAACCTCGGGTCCAGCATAATCCAAGTACGTGAAGCCCAAATGTCAGATACAGGTCATTGGTCATCATATCCCAATCCAAGAAATCAAGTCCGTACTAGCCACCACATCAAGCCCATACTCGAAGTCCATCACCGTCCCATTTCTAAGGCTCATTTAGGGGATTTAACACACACACCAGAGCATTCCAATATCCGTTCCACAACTGTACTAGACATATGCCCAATCCCATACTTGGACTTATTTCCTACCCCATTTCTAAGGCCCAAAGGAAATAAGGAAACACTGGTGTATATGTAAGTGGTGTTCCTAAGCTCAAACCAAATGCCATCTCAAGCCCATTCTCAAGATCCATCCCCGTCCCATTTCTAAGGCTCATTTAGGGGATTTAATCCATGTATCCAAGAGAAGTCTAGCCCTTTCCACAACTGTACTAGAGACCATCCCAAGCCCATACTTGAGAATATTTCCTACCCCATTTCTAAGGCGCAAAGGAAATATACACCCCATGAAAACACAAATAAGCAAAGTTTAAAGCTTTAAAACTAACAATCCAGGCAGGAATCCAATAACCAATCATCATATCATCTATCCGGGCCTAACCCAACTTAGAAAAACCAAACCCCGGGCTTAAACCAAATCAATTACATACTAATCAGGGAGTTTTTGGCAAAACCAATCCATGCATGAAATCTCACAAAGACCCATGCAAACCCTAATTAACAAGCAGGTTAATGAATAAATAACTAGGCCAAGCTCGATCGTTCCCAACCCCCAAAGGAGCCAAAAAAGTAACCCAATTCACACATGGAATAAGCATTTAACCCGATAAACTAAACCTTACCGTGTACAGGTCCTTTGGGCCCATACATTTAAACCGAATAGTCACCCTTACCGTGCCCATACCAAGAGAACAAAGCCACTCCCATTAACCCCTTCGGAATTAAAAACTCTACTAAACCTATTTGTTCATCACCAACCCACCCACGTGGTCATCACCAACCCAATCAACTTACATACTCATGCATGGAACACCAATATCGTCCAGATCAGCGTGTAACCCAACTAAACCGAATGCATGCTGGATCAAAACCAATCCTTTGCCACGCAACAGTCTAGCCCCAACAATATTAGGTCCATCCCTTTGTACCAACCCATCAAACGTAAGTCAAAGAAATAGGCCCACCAACATGCAAAGCAAAAAACTCCATGCATACGTATGCCCACTCCATTCATGAGACATGAGAATCAAACCCCAACCCCACATATTCCATTGAATGGCCCAACCGTATGTGAACCAGAAGATAACTCAAGCACACGACGGCCCAAACCCATGGTCCATGCAAACCCAAACCCGCAACACCCACATGAGGACTCCCGAGTCGGCCAAGCCCAATAGCCCAGAAAACCCGTCCCCCTGCAGGTGGTCCAGCCCAGCCACAAGACCCAGCTCCACCGTCTTCCCCAGCGCAAACCCTAGCTGCCTTTCCGACGAGGTAATACTCCGGCGACTCCGGTGGCCAAGCAAATAACCGACCAGACCAAAAAAACATAGACTCCGATTCCGAGTCACTGCCGAACCGGAAGCAAAACTCACCCACGGAGTTTGTAGTCCCCTCCACCGCGTTTGTCTGTCGGATGAAACCAATAGCCGACCCCCACCATATGAAACCCTCAACCAGAGACATCCTCTTCAAGCATCATGCACCAAAAACAGAACCCGCTCCCCAACCGGTCCGGCCAGAGAGCATGACGGTGCGTTTAAGGAGACGAGTGGCTACAAAGAAACCCGACCCACCTGATAAGCACAAGCCACCGTCTTCGGAATCGATCCTAGCGCCTGGTGAAGAAAAAAAGGAGGCCATCGAAGCTTCAAAGAAAACCCCTCCAATCAATATATCCCACGTGAAAAGAGGCCAACCACTAGAAACAGCCGCCTCCCTAACCTGCCCACCCTAGTTTCGTCCACTTCCTCCTGCCGTGAGGCATAAATCTTAATCTATACGCTAGATAGACATCCACCCGTATATACTAGGATTATTTTTGGCTGGAATCCAAAGAAAAGAGGAGATGGAGCCGAATTTCGGATGAGGGGCTAGGGAGAAAACACCTTGGAAAACACACAAAAAAACGCAAATGAGAGAAACTTAGGGTTTAGGGTTTTTTTTTTTTTTTTTGGAAAAGGGCAGAGCCCAATGTTTTATTAAAATAAAATGGTTGTTACATACTAAGTGCATCCCCCCCTCCTGGGCCTTTGTACCATGGAGGGGGGAACCACGAGAACCAATCAAGACATACTATAGGCCGAAGCCCAATAAGAACATACTACGGCCCCAGGCCCAAACAAAAAGAAAACATAATAGGCACGCAGGCCCAAAATAAGACATACTAGGCACGCAAGCCCATAACTGAAACATCAAAGTCTAAGCCCAAGGAGAAAGTCCAGAACATGCAAAACCCAAGTGCAGATATGTGTCAATAGTCATCAATCCAAGTCCAAGATATCAAGTCCGTACTAGCCACCACATCAAGCCCATTCTCAATGTCCACCCCCGTCCCATTTCTAAGGCTCATTTAGGGGACTTAACAAACAAACCTGCATATTCCAATATCCGTTCCACAACTGTACTAGACATATGCCCAATCCCATACTTGGGCTTATTTCCTACCCCATTTCTAAGGCCTAAAGGAAATAAGGAATACACCAGTCCATCTGTAAGTGGTGTTCCTAAGCCCAAACAACTGCCACCTCAAGCCCATTCTCAAGGTCCATCCCCGTCCCATTTCTAAGGCTCATTTAGGGGACTTAATCTATGTATCCAAAGGATGTGTAGCCCGTTCCACAACTGTACTAGCGACTAACCCAAGCCCATACTTGAGTATAAATCCTACCCCATTTCTAAGGCCTAAAGGAGATATACAACCCAAGAATACATAAATAAGCAAAAGTTTAAGCTTAAAGACTAACCATCCGGACAAGAAATAAAAACCCCACAACATATATCAACCACCCAAAGCCTCGCCCATCCAAGAACTTCCACCCGAGCTCAGACCCAACCCAATAGGACATCGTGACCGAGCAAGTAATCAAAAACTAATAATCCACCATAAGCATTCTCAAGCCATCCAAATCACATGACGCCCAATTCACACATGGAAAAAAGCACTAAAACCGAGAAACTAAACCTTACCGTGTACAAGTCCTTAGGCCTCATACATTTAAACCGAGTAGTCTTCCTTACCGTGCCCCAAACCAAGAGAACAAAGCCCCAAAGTAATTCTTTTTGGACCGAAAAAACCTCTAGCGAATACCACTTAATAATTACCAACCCAATCCATTGTTACATATCAATCCCTTGGTGTAGACCACAACCAGACTAAACTCGAGAACCAACCCCTATGGCGCCAAACACAATAGCCCAATTCACACAAGGAAGAAGCATTTAAACCGATAAACTAAACCTTACCGTGTACGAAGCCAGGAGCCCATACATTTAAACCGAATAGTTACCCTTACCGTGCCCACTCCAAGAGAACAAAGACACTCTAATAAGCCCCAACGGAATTAAGAAAACAATTAAGTCTATTGTTCAACACCAACCCACTCCAATTACATCAACCAAGAGATCCGGCCCCCATGCATGCGAAGCCCACCCATCGTGAACTAGGCAAACAGAAACCAAACCCAGCAAACATTCATCCGGTGAAACAAACCATTTGGGCCACCCGCATGCAAGGGAAGCCATGCACTCGACAGCCCAACCCATCGCGCCTGCAAACTCAAACCCACCCGAGAACAATTTCGTCCATCCAAGCCCGAAAGCCCAGAAAGCCATGTCCAACAAGCAGGCGGTCCAGCCCAGTCACCATTCCCGACTCCACCCTAATGCCCACGCAAACCCTAGCCGCCATTCCGGCGAGGTATTCCGGCGACTCCGGCGGCCAAGAGAGAAACCGGCCAGACCTACGCGCATGTTATGATTCCAAACTCAATGCTGAATCGGAAGAAAAAACTTACCCGCTACACTTGTAGTCCTCTCCACCATGTTTACGGACCATAATCCCTTGCCCCGACTCCTTGCTCACTCAACGTCAACCTCTAGGACCACCGTCTTCAAGCATCATGCAACCGGAACGAAACCCGCTCCCCAACCAACCGGCCAGAGAGCACGTCGGCTCATTAGGGTTGATGAGCGGCTCTAAAGAAAATAAAACCCACCTGGTTAGCTTATGTCACCGTCCTCGGAATCCATCCTAATGCCCGGTAAAGAATGTAAGGTGGCCGTTCCATCTTCAAAGACAAGCCGTTCTAAAAACCAACCAAGGGGAGAAGGAGGCGGATTAGAGAACACAGCCGCCATCCCTAAACCATCCCATCTTATCCACCTACAACTCCTCCTGCCGTGAAGGAACAAACCAAAGACCACGGGTTAGAGAAAACCCCATAGAACTCCGATTGTTAGCGGCTGGAATCCGCGAGAAGGAGGAGGGGAGGTGGAATCGGATGAGAGGCTAGAGAGAAACACCTTGGAAAACACACACAAGATTTCGCAAATGAGAGAAGCCTAGGGTTTAGGGTTTAGGGTTTTTGGGAAAGTGGACGGTACCCCAGGCAAATTTTATTAAAAAACAAATTAGTTACAGAGTAAGGAGACTGGCAGCCAACAAAGGGACAGACCCCAGAGTCAGAAACCCGCCAGGCCCCGCAAAACCGGGCTCACCCAAATCAGGTGATTCCGTCCATCAGTTCTAACCATAATAACCAACCAGTTCTAAACAAACAGTACAAATAAATCATAATCCTGCATAACCAAACAATAAATATGTAACATCTATGATTTTTCTGTACCTTGTTTTATGCAGTAATGACAATTTTAATTTTATTTTCTTGTTCAATACATTGCGACACACCAATTATTATTTCAATGAGTATTAAATCCAAAGTTCCAATCTTTTCCCTTAATTCTGAAAGTCAATAGGAACGAAAATCCTATTTCAGGTCAATGACTGTTTCCGTCACTATCATAATCACGTACAACTTGTGCATGTCAAACTTAATATAGAGTAATTAAGTTCATTTGTTGCATATCAAAGTTCGATCAATTCATATCATGCATCGGTAATTCTCCGAATTACCGGGTCGCACACCCGTCCGGTCACACACGAACGTTGGTGATATCCAAGACAGATAACTAAAAGTATGATTTAGAATATAAAAATTATACGTAACACTGCGAATTATTATTTCGTGTCAAAAATAAAAGTTTAAGAATTTTTAACGAACGTTTTGTTTTAAACACAGTCCGGATAACACTGTATAGTACACTGTATTTAACTAATGCATACAAAATAATATTATTTATTACAAATGATTATAAATTAATTAATATATTTTAAAATCAAATATAATCATTAAAATCTTTTAAATCTCCATTAACCACTCACACACTCCAACACACCATCATTATAAACCACTCTACTCTTACACTCCACCTCCCTACACCACCAATCCACTTCCATCCACCACCCCACATTAAATAATTATTTTATTTATTATTTATTTAAAATCCTTATTTTCTCTCTCCTCCCACACTATAAATACCCCTCACCCTCACTTCATTTTCACACTATTTCCTCTTAACCAACTCAAGAGCAAAAAATCCCTCTCCCCCCTCCTAGCCATTTTTGGCCACCAACACCCACCTACACCCTCCATTTCGATTTCAAGACTCAAGTGTTCAAGTCTCGTTTGGTGCTTTATCGAGTGCTAGGATCAAGCCTTCATCTTTTTCGGTTTCTCTAAGTAAGAAAACTTAAACTATTAACTCCTTATATATTTATTTTGAGTCTATTATTCTTGAATCATAACACCCAACAAAAACTTACATTCTTTTATGAAAAGAAATCTAAATATGTAACATGCATCATGTAAAAATTAGTTTATATACTTTCTTTTATGATTTATTGCTTCTATATATCTTAGATGATACATGCATGTTGATGGATCATCATTTTGATCACATGCATGTTGATGGATCGTATTTCGAATAGCAGCAACTTTGTTGTTTTCAAAAATGGGTTTTATACTAGACATGGATCTTTTGTCATTTGAATTTACAAAGAGTATTTCTATGAAAAATATAAGTATATTTGTTGTTTAGATCATCATTTTTACTGCATGCAAGTCATTAGAATCCTTTTCTATTTAAGGAAACTTTATTAAATCAAAAACCGGGTTTTTATCCTTATAATGGTGTTGATGACGAAACTATTTTTGTTAATATTCATACATATATTTTTAAACTCTTGGATTATTTAAAAATACCTTATTTGTTTGCATGCATATATCTTTAAACTTGACTAAATAGCATTTGAATATTTGTATAATATTTCAATCATAAAAAAAAAAATATATCTTAATATTTCAAAAGTATATTTGACATGCATGATTTCCATCATACGATCTATTATTAAAATTTATTTTTGGAAATAAATATATTTTTATCTATTCTAACAAGTCACCAACGTGTCGTCAAGTCAAACATGGTCAAACCCAAAAAGATAAACATATTTTTCAAAAAGTCGAGTTGGGTGGAGTGATCGCATAATCAAGCACAACATTTCATAGAACTTACATCCTTACGTATTTTAGGACACGTGTAGTTCGGGCATTTTCACGTATCTAGTACTTACACTACTCATACCAGGTGAGTTTACATAGCTCCTTTTTCATTTTTATACTTTTGGGGTGGAACATGATTTCGTTTCAAACTATTTGCAATTTATACAATTCAAACATTATGATCATGTGTGCAATTTGTGCCTTATGCTTGAATACTATTAGTGCAAACTACATTTTACATATTTTTGTGCATAGTGCAAGTGCAATCATTAACTCTGTACAAGCCGACGGTATACAATGATAGATCTATTGTGTCTGACAAACCCACCCAGGTAGGGTGATTGTTGCCGGTATTACATTTAGTATAACATTGTGTGCAGTCACAAGGTTTGATTGTACGCCCCGGTTTAACTATAGTGGTTCTCCATAATTGCCTTATTAAACCATGGTTCATATGAATTGTACACAAACTCTTGATATTACTTGTGGTGCCAAAACCTATGTATGCTCACCAACTATTTTTAGTTGACCTCGTTTTCATCATGTTTCAGGTACTAATATTTGAGATCATTTACAAGACGCTACACATAGGATTGAGGACTTAGTTAATTAAACAATTGAACTTTGTGGGAATAATTTATTCTTGTATGTTTGACTTGGTTTGATTGAACTTATGTAATGAAATATTGATTTAATAAACAATATGAAATTTAGTTGATCATGTGCTTATGAACAGTCTCCATGTCCGCCCCGACGTATTCCGCCGTCGGTTGGGGTGTGACAAAATAGGTACCCTAAATTGCAAAAATAATACTGAAAATGAACTTTATTCCTTTCCTTGTTCCTCTTGTGACCTTGCCACGGGTTATTCTTCACAATCCTTCCGAGCATGAGGACTCCGATCCAGCATTTCCCAATTCGGTTTATGTCCGTGTTCCAATTTACATGTTTCAAGTTGAACCGTCCAATTTTGTTGCCATTAAACCCCCAACTTCCGATTTGAGCAAAATTGAAGTCTTTGTTGTCCTTTATACCCTGCCACCTTAGCCCAATTCTCGCTATTTCCCATGTATCTTTTTGGTTCTTCCCCCAAACCATCCCCCAAGTGCCATAATCATGCCCACACGTACCATTTTGAGTTTCCTTTTGTTTGATCCAATGGAGGTTGTGCTTGAAGCCGTAGTCAACCTTCATAACCCGGGAACAAGTCCACCTAACCTGCTGGAAATAAACCAAACACATTTTCGAGACCCAACCCAAGCGTAACCTGTTAGAAACCCCAACCCCTTCCCATATGGTTTTAAATCTCACAACCCTCTTTTTGGTGGTAGCTCGTGTGCACTGTGTACCATACCCGCCCGACCCTACCTGGCGAAACCATAATGGGCCCAGACCAGAATAGAAACCTCCAACCCACCACACACACTCAACACTCAGAAACGGGGTGTAAAGTGTGAATTGTGTACCAACCCCAGTCGGGTTGTTCCCGACGTAGGCTGCATGTAAAAACCTTCCCCCATCCAGGCCTCGAAATTAACAGCCCCAGGGCTATACAAACTAATATCCCACCTATAACCTCCAGCTATATTTAGAATCCTCACCCAACTCCAGAATCGGACAGTGTTACGTGTGCATCCAGTACCAAACCATATCCCATTTCTCCCAAATAAATATAGCTGGGCCAGCCCATCTCCCTCCCTGTCCCATGAAGACACAGAAAAAGTCAAACCAACCGTGGTAAATTAGATGTCACTCAGGGTGCAAAATGTACCAGCCCCTCCCTCCCTATCCCGAAGAGCGTACAACATGCAGTCCTCACTCAAACTGCATGCGTACTTAATCCCAAGCAACAACTTATTAATCCTGCAAAACAACAGCATACTTTGAAACAAGTCAAAATGGTTAGTAACCCAACCCATCCTAACCCCTCCATAAAAAAACCCCTTGGTGTTGTGATCCATCCCCTCACTCCAAAGCTGGGTGCTTAGTGTGCTTATAGTGCCAACCCTAATCCCTGCCCCCCGAGAAAAACACCTTGGGTCCAAACCACCCCCCTCATGTCCTAAGAAAACTCTCATGGAAGTATTGGGCATATGCCATAAAAAAAGGATTCTCATGTTTAAGGTCTCTGCATGGTCACCACTGGTGCTGTTATAACTACCCCAGGTGCCCCTATCCCGCAGGTTCTCCCTAACTTGTACTGTCATTTAGGTTAGCCAAGTTCTCACTGATTTTATACGTATTGAATCCCCATTTCTTTCCCAACATCACTGCCGTGGGACTTTTTTTGATCCTAAGACCCTTTAATCTCATGCTCACAGCTTCTTCAATAAGCTTACATATAATATCAACATGTCTACTTTCTCCCTGATGTTGCCGAAGGTTCCTCTACTGCCATATGTAGTATATGGTGGCAGCAAACACCAACCTCCATATGATGCTACCAATAGTCTTGTTTCTCGGCAGATTATTCAGGTGGGCTATACACTCCTGCCAACCCCTTGGAGGGTTATCAAATTCAGTAACCCGATTCATTTTAGCCCATATTCTATTAGGGATACTACATTCAAAGAACAAGTGGGCATGGCTGTCCATTTGGATGTTACAAAAACTACACACGAGGTTCTCCCCATGGATCCATCTCGACAATCGATCTTGTGTTAGTAATCTTTCCCTGATAGCAAGCCAACAAATAAATGCATGGCGCGGTATGCATTGGCTGAACCATACTGTATGAGACCATGGGACTTCCGGATGAGCACCCCGAAGATCATTATAAGCAATTCCTGTAGTGAAGTCCTCCAATTTTCCATCTCTAGATCTCCATTTTACTTGGTCTAATCTTCCTTGCTGTAGGTTAGGTGGGGGTTGATCACAAAGAAAAGGAAACTTACTGAGCCACTGCCTAGGCCATTTCCAGGCACCATTTTAAATAACCTCATTAACCGTGCTATCCACCCTTAACCCCGCCCCAATAATTTCCCGTTTGGAGATGATGTTTCCCAAAGGACTATGAAGGTGCCATTTATCATACCAGACCGATGTGTTAGTCCCATTTCCCATACTCGTGACAAAGTGTTCTCGGCAGGTACTTCTCATCCTCAGTATATTCCTCCAGCTCCAGCTTTCTCCATCTTCCACTTTGATATCCCAGAAGGATCTATTCTTTATTTTGTGAAAATGGACCCAACGAACCCAGATAGAATCCTTCTTAGTAACGATATGCCAGATATGCTTGGCCATTAGAGCATGGTTCCGAGTACGCAGAGATTTTATTCCCAATCCACCTTCACATTTGGGGCGACAAACCTCCTCCCATTTGATTTTAGCTTTACCCTTGATTTGATCATTCTGGCTCCATAAGAATTTCCTCATTAGGGCCTCAAGGTCATCCGTGACATTTACCGGGAGCGTAAAAATCGAAGCCCAGTACACTTGTAGCGATGCTATGACAGACTTGATGAGCTGAACTCTTCCCGCAAACGAAAGGAACTTATTTTTCTAGTCCCCAACTTTGGCTTTAACTTTTTCTATGAGACATATGCAATCTTTTTTGTACATTCTCTTGGATAATAATGGAACTCCAAGATATTTAACCGGTAGTGTGCCTACCCTAAACGGCAGAATATTCCTAATCTCAGTGTGGGTACCGGTCCTAACATTCCCCATATACATCGTGCTCTTATTCATGTTGGGAACTAGGCCCGATACACTGCTAAATTCCTCAAGGGCATCCCGAAGAATTGTAACAGATGTGGTGTCCGCATGAGAAAACATGAAGAGGTCATCAGCGAAGCAGACATGAGTAATTTCCTGCTGAACACATCCCTTATGATATTGGAATTGACCATTTTGCATAATTGACCTTCTTATCATTAGGTTAAGAACTTCCATAACAAGTGTAAAAAGGTAAGGGGAGATAGGGTCACCTTGTCGTAGTCCTCGCTTTCCAGGAAAAAACCCATATGTATCCCCATTAACATTAATAGAATACGAGGCTGTAGTTAGGCAGTTCATTATCCAATACCTCATGCATGGATGAAATCCAAAGTGTTGAAGGCATTGGTCAAGGAAACTATGATCCACCGTATCATACGCTTTCTGGAGATCAATTTTTAGGGCAATGCTAGGTACCCCTCTATTCCAATGATAATTCTTAACAAGTTGCTGCGTGAGAAGAATGTTATCACTTATTAACCTTCCTGGGACGAATGCACTTTGGCACTCATGAACGATAATTTTCAGACCTTCTTTCAATCTCTCACAGATAACTTTAGATATACATTTGTAGATAACATTGCAGCAGGATATAGGGCGAAATTCAGCAACGGTTCTAGGGTTAGTACTCTTCGGGATAAGTGAAATAATAGCATTATTCACCTGTTTGAGCAGCTTGCCATTGGAGAAGTACTCTTGTATCGCCTCACACACCTCATTCCCAACGATGTTCCAGACAGATTTGAAAAACTTCGCAGTGTATCCATCGGGCCCTGGGGCTTTATCATCTTCAATGTCAAACATAACTTTCTTGATTTCTTCCTTAGTCACCTCTTTAACCATATCATCCGATATATGCCTAGGTAGGGTATTCCGAAACAGGTCATTAGGCTGTTGGATATTGTTGACAGCCACTCTGGTGCCCAACAGATCTTTATAATACTGGACGAACTGGTCCCCCACACTCTCTCCTTGGTGGTAGCCTCCATCAAGATCACTAATAGCCTTTATTCTGTTCCTTTGTCTAGCCCCTTTCACCACATTATGGAAGTACTTAGTATTTTGGTCCCCCCCTAAGCCAAGTAATCTTAGATCTTTGTTTTAGAAGCATTTCTTCATCCAAAGTGGCTTGTTTGAAAGCCTGCACATACATCTTTTCCTCCTCACGCAGGTCTTTGTTGGTGGGGTTTTTAGTAATTTCTTCCTGAATGACTTCCATTTCTTTTCGCAATCTCTCCACTCTACACGACGAGTCCCCATGCAGATTCCCAAACTTTCTGAGCTCCTTCTTAAGATTCTGGAGTTTTTTAACAACTATATACATTTTACATCCCGAGACCTGGATATTCCAGCCATTTTTGACCACTTCCAAGAAACCTTTCTTCCGTGCTAGAAAATTCATGAATTTAAACGGTCTCTGTTTCCATTTCTTTTTAATACTAGGAATAGTCACCATCACCGGGGCATGATCCGACGTGCCAAATGGGAGAAACTCCCCCTGAGCGTCCATATATTTGTCTACAAAATGGCAGTTGGACATAGCTCTATCCAGCCTTTTCATAAGCCCCAAAGGGTTACCTGGGGATTTATTCCACGTAAACTTGAGGCCCTTAGTAGGGAGATCAGAGATACCCACCTGGTTACAGCAGTCCGAAAAATCTATCATAGCAGGTGTAGGAGAGGAGACACCAGCTGAATTTTCATCCAAATGGAGCACAACATTAAAATCTCCCACAAGCAGCCATGGTTCCTGCTTAACCATCATATTAAACTTGTCTAGCTCAGCCCATAATTCTTTCCTTCTAGCCGCTCGAACCTGACCATACACAAACGAGCAGTAAAATTGGTTTTGGCCCGTCAAAGGTTTTATTAGGCAATGTATGCATTGGTCCGATTTTTCAATAACCATAAGGTCCACGCTTCTGGGGTCCCAGCCCACTATGATCCTGGTCCAATTCTCACAATATTCAACATTGGATGTCCATTCCCACTTTTTTAGAACTTTAGTACAGATCTCCTTGAGTTTGGGAGCTTTAACATGCGATTCCAACACCCCACAAACACTAATACCATTTGTGTTCATAATTTTATTGAGATAATCTTGGTGACTATGGCTATTCAAGCCTCTAACATTCCAAGCGAGGACTTTAAACTCCATTAACAGACCTCCGTGTTGACTCCGGCCATATCCAATACAGGACTAGGCTGCATGTGCTCCTGAGAACAATTATCCACAATCTGGTTACCTGAACTTTCCTGTTGAGACGGTTTATCCTGCTTCATAAACACCGCATTCCCATCAGTCTCAGAATCAACCTCTTCCATCTGTTCCACATTCTCATGTAGGTCAATATCACTTTCGTCTCCCTCAAACTCCTTATTAATAGTAGCTGCTAAACTGCCATCACCGAAGTTATGAAGACTGCACAAGTGACGAAAATACTCCAATAATGGTACTGGCCAGCTGGAAAGGACAACCTCTAGAGGGACAAGCCGATCTTGGACATATCTTTTTGCTTCAAATCTCTGTTCCTGACTAAGCGACTTGGCATATCTTGAGTTTAAGATTCTTTCCTGTTTCTTGACCCATCCACTATTCAGCCGTTTTGACATGTCTTCAATTTCAAATCCCCTCCGATGCACTTCAGTAGTTTCACCTATTTCATTCTCTTCATCATCCAGCAGGAGAAACCTATTAGCAGTTTCGATCACAGACATATCTGGGGGTTTAGAGTTTCTATTCCTTTCTTTCCCTTTGCTTTTTCCTTCAACCTCCATATCACAGATCTCTCCCACTCCCTGATTATTGCTAGCATTAGGAGCCTTGCCTTGAGTACCTTGTCGTTGATTACCCTCTAGATTACCATTCTTCCCAGTACTATTGTTTTCTCCCATTTGATTCCTGTCATTCCGTTTAGACGTAGAAGGTCCATTTCCTTTAACAATATTCCTGTGGGTATCATCGGGTTTTCTGTTTTGACTATGGCTATGTTTGTCAGCCTGTTTTAGTCCCGGCACATGTCCTGTGATTCTTGTTCCCCCTTTCCTTCTACTAACTACTGTGAATCCATCCTCACCTCCTTGATTACTCTCCATATTTTGAATTTCTCGAACAGGTCTCTCTATCCGATTGGTTACAACATCCTTTTTCTTTTCTTCCTCACTTCTCGGTCGAATCCTGCATTCCAAAAAGGTATGTCCAAACACTTGGCAATGGTCACACTTAACCGGGACATTGAGGTATTCAGCTTCTATGTTAACAAATTTCTCCACAGAGCCTTCCACTTATTGGTACCACACTTTTACTTTATCCACAAGTTCAGTCTCGTACTTTAGTTCCACCAGCACCTTGGCAAAACCACCTGCTTCTTTCCTGTTAGCACATTTGTTTTTAGTGACTTTGTCAAATGTGAGTGGGTTCCCTATACAACTAGCGGCCCGACATATACATTCTGTGTACCACAAATCCAGGGGGAGGTTTTTAAGAATCATCCAGATTGGAATAGTTTTAGGAGCTATCTTTATCATACTGGTACCTGCATCCCACTTTTTGATGCACATGGGGATATTAGCAACAATCCACGGCCCCAATTCTAGCACACGATCCATACCTTTGGCATCCGAGAATTTGAAAAGAAAGACACCAGAACCATTCGTAGAAATATCAACAATACCATATGGTTTCCACATTTTAAAGAGATTGAACCTAACAAATTGAATTCCCGGGTCTGTTCCAATGAAGTAACCGTAAAGGACATTCTTAAACTCCTCCTTAGCTTGAATTATATACTTGGGGTCTATAACAGCCATCTTCACACCTTCATTAGTCACAAGTGGTGGGTAATATTGGATCTTCTCCTCAAAAGGAGTTTTGTTTGAGCTTCCAGTAACCATGTTGGCATAGGACACAGCCGAGTTTTTATTGGTTTCTAATAACCCTTCCTCTGTACCCTGTTCATTCTCTACCATGTCCTCATCTATGCTCACAATCCCATTAGCATTCATTTTTGCCGAGAATTTAGTTACCTTCTGTCTAGTGATACTCATAATGGAGTTAACCAACATGCTATTTTCATCATTCCGATTGATATTATTAACAATATCCTTCAGTCTAGCCTCCCTGGCCTCTAATTCATTATAAATATTCCTAATATTACGAGGTTTTAGGGAAATAGTTTTACCTGTGTCGCCTTTCTCACCATCTTTATCATGTCCCATTCGGAATTCCGTATATCCAATATTCTGACTGGTGATCTCTCTTGGGGTAAATTCCTGTCTAAAGTGGATTTTTTTGGTGGAGAGGTTCTTTTCTGGCTTCCTATTCCGCGAGGTCCATATCTTATGTTTGGTTCTGTCTCCTTTCCCTTTGCTCACTCCACTACCATCCCTATCTTGTATGCTAGTATTATTCCCTTGTACAGTAAACCCCCGACCTCCGCTTCTCTTGAATTTCTTTTTCTTATTTCTCTGAGCAGCTTCTTCCTCCTGGCACGCATTACGTTCAACATCCAGCCAAACAGCCTTAGTACCCTGGGCAGTTGTAGCTTTCCTCCACACCTCATGGTCCTGGAGTTTATGACACCCCTTCCATTTAGCTAAGCATTCAACCACCCTATCATATTCATCGAAAAAATTGATAATTTCATCTTCATTATTCCATAAAGGTGGTAGATTCTCTGGTTTGTATAAGTTAACCCAGTTACTATGGTCCACACTCTCCCACTCAGTCCTGATATAGCGAAGCACCTCATCCCATTCCAGGTTTTCCAGATCTAAACGTTCATTATTACTCCATGTCTCAGGCCATCGAATACTCATCCCATTTAGAACAAATTCACTCCACGTACAGACGGTACTATCAGGTGTTTCTAATTTTCCAGAGGGATGCTGATCCTGAAGGCTACAAGGTATGGAAACAATTTCCATGTCAGAAACTCCTCTAGGCAGCTTCTTGTTACCGTTACTTTGGTCAGAGTTAACCTCCTGATCTTCCTCCTCATCTTTACTTCGATCTAAGCAATGGGAATCAAATCTTGAAAGGCTATCCAGGATTGAGTCACCTGCATATTCCGTATTAAGAAGGACACCTCCGGTATCAACTATCAATTCCCCGCAAGTTGACATCGGAACAACGATGTTATCCATACTAACCTCAACATTCCCATGATCATTACTACCCTCCTGCATGGCCTCCTCACGAGCTTCCCATGGACGACCCTTACCATGCATAGAGGTATCCGGTTCCTCAAACCCCTGGCTGTTTATTCTGTAATTAACGTGCCCAAGCTCTTCATCAGTGGCCTGGTTTAGAATTTCTGGCCTGTTTTCTTTACCAGGATCATTTAGGTATTCCTTTATGGATTCCTTAGAGTTCTTTGAATGTTTCAATGGTTTTGACGTATTGCTTAGATTCAGAAGGTTAGGATCCCCCCCGAACTACGAAGTCCATACCGGCGCAGCGCCGTCTCTCTCGTCCCGTCTAGAAAACTAGATGGCTTATCCCTATTTCCTTTTCTCTGTCGTGATCGCACCCGAATATTATCCGCCTTCCCTTCATCAAAGTTTTCCTCTTCACTTTCATCGGAGCCCCAAAACTTCAAGTCCTCTCCTGGATCCGGAGGATCCAACCTCTGAGATGCTTTCTTGGTCTCTTTGTTCACAGTATCCATGAAAACGTATGGACACAAGTATGGTACTGCTTCGAAACCCTCGCCAAACACCCTATTCCGGCCAAAGGAACGGCCGGAGAAGCCTTAGATTGCCGGACACCCAAGGTCGCAAAAATCGCACCTTGGGAAACACACACTTAAGCCGTAAACAGGGTTTAGGGTTTAGGGTTTAAGGTTTAGGGTTTAGGGTTGAGGGTTGAGGGTTGAGGGTTTAGGGTTGAGGGTTGAGGGTTGAGGGTTGAGGGGTTAGGGTCGGGGGTCGGGGGTCCGGGGTCGGGGGGTCTCGGGGTCTAGGGGTCTTGGGGTCTTGGGGTTTGGGGTTTGGGGTTTACGGTTTTTTTTTTTTTTTTTTTTTTTTTTTTTGGGAAAGGGCAGAGCCCAGGTAAAAGTTTTATTAAAATTAAATGGGTGTTACATACTAAGTGCATCCCCCCCTCCTGGGCCTTTGTACCATGGAGGGGGGAACCACAACAAACCAAATTAGACAGAAAAACAAACTAACACATAACTAACATACATAATAAACGAAAACTATCTATTATGTGTTGCCATGAATTGAGCCGTTCCATCCATTTCTGACTCCACCTCCTCAGTAACGTCCTCCTGACCATCCAAATTTGCTTCCATATCAGTTAAGTTCTGCAGACCATCAAAGCGGTTAGTAACAATAGTCGGTTTCACCCCCTTTCCTCCTCCTCCCGATAATGGCGGAAAATCCAACACATGAAAGTTGGGTTGGGCCGAACTAGTATTGGGCCGTGAATCCCTATCCGAGTGAGCCGATCGAGAGTTCCCTAATACCGAAGGAGCATTGGGCCTTAATGGATTGGCCTGGCTAGTAGATGGGCCAACATCCCCAACCTGGGCTTGTTGGCGAGAAGTACTAGCACCCACCGAGCGCTGTTGGGCTTGACCATTTGGGCCGGTTTCCCCTCCCTTGGGCTTCCGATTAGCATGCCCACCCACTTTAATTCCTTTTCCAAACCTTTTCTTTTTATTCTTAACAACCGTAAACCCCTCATCATCTGTATTTCCAACTTGTTTCTTTTCCACAATAGGCTCAAAGTTACCACTATCCACCACCAATGTGTCGTGAGTACCAACCTCTTTAACTGATATTTCATGTTCCACTTTATCATGTCCAAAAACACCACATGTAGTGCAACAGGGAGGTTTCCACCTATAAGATAACTCAAGATAAGTAGTCTTACCCGGCAACACTCCACGAGATGGGAATTTCACTTTAACCCGATCTGGTAACCCATTAGAAGCAACCGCATCCACAAGCACCCTAGCATAATTCATAGGACCCTCTTTTTTTTCACATCTTTCATAAGTTGAGTGATCAAGCATGAGGGGCTTACCCACACAACTTATTATTTGGCTAATATTACCCCCATTCCAAAGACATAATGGAAGATCCTTGATAGCCACCCAAACCGGAACAGATTTTGGGTTTGGCTTTGTTATAACAGTATCCGGCTCCCACAATTGAAGGACTAATGGGATGTTATCCACTAACCAAGGATTCCTCTCAAGCACTTGTATCATTCCATCCTCCGTGTCAAATTTAAAAAAATAAAATCCTCCTTTCTTAACATGGATAGACTTAAGGCCATATTTGTGCCACATTTTGATTAAGTTTTCCCGAACAATATAAAAAGGCAAATTACCTCCAATAAAGTAGCCATAAAGTTGCATGTGGTGAGCTTCCACACTTTTTGCCATAAAATGAGCATCAAGAGTGACAATTGGTTCACCCATGTCATCCAAACTAGGAGGATGATAGAGTAACCGGGTTTCACCATCCTCAACCCCTTCCCCATTCACCAACTTTTGAAACAACGAATTATTCCAAAACTTGGTGCCCCTGATCGGGTCAAAGTCGGGGGTATCATCATCCAATTTTAGACTATCCGTATAATCAAATGGTTGAAAGTGCACCTTTTTACCGCTGTCTTTTTTAGGCCCATGCATGCTAGCCCCTACCCCATCCGATTCAACCTTATCCCGCTCATTCTCCAATCCCGCACTCCCATGCAAGTATTCGACCAATACCTCATGCAATTCATCGTTCACTTCGGGAGGTTGAACATGCACCCTGTCCAAGTTCCCAAGCACCTCAACATGGGTGCCATGTACTCCTTCACCAACCTTAGCATTCGAAACATCTACCCCATCCTTCCCCACCTGCTCATCCGATTGCAACGTTTCAGCCAAAGCTACCGGACTAGTAGCTTTCCTCCCTGCCTATAGACCACCACCCGAACACATCGGTCCAGTACCCGACTTTCCCTCCCCACTCGGCGATGCACGAGGGGCCGAACACCGTACTCGTTTTCGGGTATTCCCTTCCCAACATAGCCTTAAACTCTGGTGAGAAAAGCGGCGTAACCGGTGGTTGCTCCAAACTTCCCGTATGCAAATATTGTACCCCCGGAGATTCGGAAGAGTCCGAGTCCGACAATCCGGCAATAGCCGCAGTTCCGGTGAAACCCGTATTTCCGGCAAGCAAACATCCGGCAGCAGCAGGTGAATTATTTGACGACCCATCCTTACGAGACAAACCCAACACCTGTTCTGAATCATCCAAAGACACCGACACACTAGGAATGGCAGAAACTTCCTTGTTGATATCACACACGTCCATGTTCAGAACTACAGACGGCGGCTGTAGAGATCTTGTCAAACCCTTCTGTGAATCTCTGAGCCCCACAAGCGGCACCACTAGAGCCTCAGAATCTTCCCCATCAGTAAGAGAGGCCGATTTGGAGACTCCCCTAGTTGACCGACGAGGCGGCAGGGCGGACGGAGGTGGATCTTTCTTCCGAGGCATGAGAACCGAAGAAAAAAAGGGGGGAGAGATGGCGGAGACTAACAGCAAGGTTAAAGCTTATCCTACAGCCCCTTTCCAAACCGAAAAAAAGAAAAGCGGACGGCGGAGGGACGGTGGAGGACGGCGGGGGAGATAGTGAACGGCTGGAGATCGGAAAAAAGGGTGGAGAGAAAATTCTCTCACACCTTAAAGTGTGTGTAGCATAAATTTTCAAATGACAAAACCTAGGGTTTAGGGTTTAGGGTTTAGGGGTTAGGGGTTTTAGGGGTTAGGGGGTTGGGGTTTTGGGGGGTTTTGGGGGTTGGGGTTTTGGGGTTTTGGGGTTTGGGGTTTTGGGGTTTTGGGGTTTTGGGTTGGGGTTTAGGGTTTAGGGTTTGGGGTTTAGGGTTTGGGGTTTAGGGTTTAGGGGTTTGGGGTTTAGGGGTTTGGGGTTTAGGGTTTAGGGTTTGGGGTTTGGGGTTTGGGGTTTGGGGTTTAGGGTTTAGGGTTTAGGGTTTTTTTTTTTTTTTTGGATAAAAGGGCTTTGCCCCGGAAAATAGAACAAGAATAAGGAATACAGACCCGCTCATCCACCCCTCCCTGGACATTTTACCAAAGGAGGGGCAGACAGCAAAACAAAACGACACCAAAGCCAACTAGCTCAGGAAGCTAGAGAGCTCAATACAAAAGCCCGAAGGGCAATCCCAAATCTCCCTAGGATAAGTTAACCATACCCACCCAACTACGTCACTATAATGAGTATACATAGTTGAATCAATGTCCTTACCTAAATCCCTATGGAGAATCCACCACAACATACAAGCCAAATACAGATAAACAAACACACGGCCACAAAAAATAATAACCAACCTCAAGCCTATAAAATACATGGTTAAACAAAACCCACACACCGGGCCTTCGAAAAATGTTTGACCAATTAAAACCCGCTTCAGAAAAATGGCGGCCTTCCAAAAATTCACATCCACCTGCTGGTGGGCCTTCGTGTGGGCCATAATCCAGTCCCAAACATCCAGATTAACATGCGCAGGAATTAAGAAAAGAGGAGCCGGCTTCCTTAATCCAATTTGGGCCTTCAATTGAACTCCAAGGGATAAAAGCCTGGGCCTGATCATCTTCCCACCAATGGGCCAAAATAAAAAGTTACACACCTGGGCCTTCAGGGGGATCCCTAAAAAAGCCCAACAGCTAAACTTGTTGCCCCTCCTGATATCGTAAATGAGAGGATACCAGGCCCCACTCCTAAATCCATCTTGATAGAAAACCTGTTGGCAATGATCAAAGCCCAAGAAATGGATACTGGGCCGAAACAATTTGACAAAAAAATAATCGGGATGGGCCTGATTATTCTCCCACATCCAAAAATCAAAACAACACATGGTGCCCCCTTTGACTTTTTTCCTAGTCCTCCCAATAGACCAGCTTACGATAACACCAAAATGAAAAAGATCATGGGCCCTCGTCCATTCAGAATGAATACCAAATGCAATCATTACCAAAAAACATTTAGATTTTTCCTGACTTGCACTCGACCCCATTCCATCTCCGAAGAACTTGGACGAACCGATCATTTAGATGGAGGAGGCAGGGCAGTAATTTGGGCCCTTGGGACACCCACTTTCATTTGAGCAGAGAAAAATTGAGCAGTCCCGTTCTCATCGTCTGACTCAACATCTTCTATGCAATAATCATAGTCGAGACCCATGGCTTTGACTTGATCTTCGAAAAAATCATGTTCTCCTTGTACCCATTCAGCCATGATAGATGCTCGCACTGCTTTTGAAGGGCCACAGAGGCTGTTGGTGATGGCCATTTTCTGAGCATTCGTAATACCATAATCCCTTATCTCCCTTTTCATTAACACCGGGCTATTCGAAGGCTCTCTTGGGGGAGTCAGAATGGACGCAGGGAGCACCCGAACTCCCTCTATGTGTTCCCTATTTACCTGGCAAATTAGAATCTCCTTGGGACTAGAATGGACATCAGCAGCCCCTTTATCCACCAAATTATATGGACAAGAGTCCATAACACTATCACTGTTGTTAGGACGGTTAGTTTCCAATTCCATGCCATCAATTACTGCTTGATCCGGGGGATATAAATCGTCATGAACCTCCACCAACTTATTGAATTTGACGGAGTTGGGAATATCTAAAACCGAAAACCGGTTGGACGTGTCAAAATCCATAGAGGTGGTCCGATTTACAGGGGCAGAAGGGGGGTTAGGGTGGCGATCAACAGGAGGTTTGGTCACCACAGGAGGGAGGGATTGCTGATTTTTAGGGCTGTCTTTACCACCCTGAACAGCCCTAGAATAGTTAAAACCCGAAGAGACATTCTTGGGGGCAGTTTGAACCGCTGTAGGGGCTTTGTTTACCACTAAGTTAGCAACATTTTGATTAGCACCGTAGGTCACACCCTTCTGTTTTCCACCCAAATCACTAGGAGCTTGGCCACTTTTTGGACGAACATGGCTAGGCTGCTGAGTAGAGATTCTAACTCGAACCGGTTTTTGTTTTTTACTCTGCAATTTAATGGGACCCTTCTTCTTATGTCTAGTAACCATTGTGAACCCATCATCATCAACTAACTGATCATTGGCATTTAACATAACCGTGGGGCGAGAAGGAGATTCCAAACCTGGGCTCCCATCAGGCTGTGAGGCCGGAACTTTGGTGGCTTCAATAACAACAACTTCCGTTGGTTTGGGCTGAACTTTACATTGCTGCAGGGAGTGTCCAAAAACAACACAGTGGCTGCACACCGGGGGCTTCCACTGATATGAGACAGGCAATTTTGTTATCCGGCAAGGGTGGTGGTTAACGGGAGGGTAGACCACATCTAACTCAGTTGGGAGGTTACTATCAGCCCTGACATCAACTAACATACGAGCATACCCCATCTTACCGGTCTGATTAGCACATCTTTGTAATGTGAGCCTATCCATAAGCCTAGGATTACCCATACCGCTCATAAGCTTACATATACCTGTCCTAGTCCACAGGTCCAAAGGAACATTATGAACCGTAACCCAGAGAGGGATGATCGCCGGTTCAATTTTCTCAAGACATAGGCCTGGTTCCCACTTGCTAAGAAAAATCGGGACGTTGTTAACCATCCAAGGACCGTTCTCTAGAACTTGGTTAAGGCCTGCCTCACTTTTAAACTGGAAATAGTAAATACCTGCTGGGCTTTTAGAGATTTCACCCAGGTCATACAAATGCCATAACCGTTGAAAACACTGATTAACTACCTTATAGTCCATCGATGTTCCCAAAAAATAGCCATACAAATGTAACGAATAAGCCTTGGCTGACAATTTTAAGTCCTCCTGGGAGATTAAAATTCGACAACTGCCATCATTGGATATCTCCGGAGGAAAGTATTCGAGTATGAAACCCGCAATATCGTTTGTTTTCTTAATTTTATCAGCAAAAGACTCTTTACCTGAGTTGGGAGAGTTCCAAACTGACCGCACCACCTGGGTAGGATCCGGGGGCTTGTTCAGCCAAGCATCTGCTGTATTGCCCGACCCATTTTCCATCATACTTACATCGGTGCAGGTGGTACCCATACCATTGTCCCAAACTACCGGCTGGACTGAGGTTGGATCACGCACAGGGGGGAATGAGCCCAGGTCCATGGCAGCAGAGAGAGGGGGCTTACCTGCTTGACGATGGAGGTCCGCAACTACATCATCGAACACCCCAGTCCTAGCATTAGGATTCTCCGCGGTTATCGGACGCCTAGGGACCTCAGACGCCCCCACCGGTTTCAAATTGGTAACATCAGAAGGGTTCCCGTTAGCGCCGGGATCTAAGGAGGAGCCCAAGCCTACTGTTTCTTGAACAAATTCGACTACTCGGAGGTCCGACAGAAGTGGGCTGTAGCGATTATCACCCTTTGACCTTCGAAAGACCCGATCACTTTTGGTTTTGGTAGCCTCCATGCTCGTACGGCTGACCTCCTTAACTCCAAGGGTCCGATTTTGAGAAACAGGAAGAGAATCGGAGAGCCCATGAAGGGGGTAGAGGCGATTTAGGCAGAGCTTCCGGCGGGAGAGGTGGAATTGGCGGTGAAATTGGGGGTGTACCCCCGCCATTTGATGGTTTCATGGACGGGAATGAGAGGTAGCGGCTGAAAAAGGGGCACCGGCTAGAGAGAAATTAGGGTAGAGAGAAGTTAGTGAGATAGAAAAATTTGCACAAATGAAAAACCATAGGGTTTAGGGTTTAGGGTTTAGGGTTTAGGGTTTAGGGGTTAGGGTTTAGGGTTTAGGGTTTAGGGTTTAGGGGTTGGGGGTTGGGGGTTGGGGGTTGGGGGTTGGGGGTTAGGGTTGGGGGTTGGGGGTTGGGGGTTGGGGGTTAGGGGGTTAGGGGTTTGGGGTTTGGGGTTAGGGGTTTAGGGGGTTAGGGGGTTAGGGGGGGTAGGGGGGTAGGGGGTAGGGGGTAGGGGTAGGGGTTTAGGGGTTTTGGGGTTTGGGGTTAGGGGTTTGGGGTTTGGGGTTTTGGGGTTTTGGGGTTTTGGGGTTTTGGGGTTTGGGGTTTGGGGTTTGGGGTTTTGGGGTTTTGGGGTTTGGGGGTTGGGGGTTGGGGGTTTGGGGGTTTGGGGGTTTGGGGGTTGGGGGTTGGGGGTTTGGGGTTTGGGGTTTGGGGTTAGGGGGTTAGGGGGTTTGGGGTTAGGGGGTTTAGGGGGTTTAGGGGGTTAGGGGGTTAGGGGGTTTAGGGGGTTAGGGGGTTAGAGGGGTAGGGGGGTAGGGGGGTAGGGGGGTAGGGGTTAGGGGGTTAGGGGTTAGGGGTTTAGGGTTTAGGGTTTAGGGTTTAGGGGTTAGGGGTTAGGGTTTAGGGTTTAGGGGGTTGGGGGTTGTGGGTTGTGGGTTGTGGGTTGGGGGTTGGGGGTGGGGGGGTGGGGGGTGGGGGGGGTGGGGGGTTGGGGGGGTGGGGGGTTCGGGGTTGGGGGGTTGGGGGGTTGGGGGTTGGGGGTTGGGGTTTGGGGTTTGGGGTTTTGGGGTTTTGGGGTTGGGGGGTTGGTGGGTTGGGGGGTTAGGGGTTAGGGGTTAGGGGTTAGGGGGT